>CM060695.1:167940876-168105876 GCA_030686995.1 Artemisia argyi
ACTAGTAGTTTAAGAAGACAAAAGTATGAAATTATCATCATACCAAGAGCCAAGAACATGCGGTGGTCAATGTGGTGTTTGGCTTCTTCTTTTATAAGGAACCTTCTATAGACCAATTGCTTCAATCAAGCGATGTGGGATACTATTGTACTGATCTTTTTAAGTTTTTATTGTTGCATTAGTTTATGCTTTCTAGTCTTTTTGCAACCTTTGTGAAAATTGCGTTTATTTTAATGTGTGTTACTAACCAATAGTATAGGTAAACGAGTGGAGAAACCCGCGCGTTGCGGCGGGAGTATTTAGATATGTGTTTTATGTTTTGTGTTTTGCGGACAATAGGTTTTACGGTTTTAAAACTTCGTCGATTTTCTAATATTGGTTTGTCATAGTATTAGAAAAAAAGGGTCTATTGCAAGATATACTCTTCAATCTTATGCTTCGTGAGCAAAATCTTCCCTTGATTGACCCAGCATAACCTAAAAGAGTCGAATCATATTGCACTTGCCAAATTATCTGAATTATTTTGAGTTTGAGAAAAACTCTGAAGTTTATGCTTGATTTTATTAGAAAAATTATTCTGTGAATAATGGCGCAAGTTTCGTAATTTTTCGAGTCCGTCTCTTATGTCTTTTGGACCTCGAAGCGTTTATCGTGAGAAGTTTGTTCGTTGTTTTAGTTGTAAAAAAAAAAAAAAAAATAAAAAAAAAAAATAAAAAAAAAAAAAAAAAATTACACGGGAACAGTTCTTGTAACAGTGTGGAACAGTACTTGTAACAGTGAATTTTGGAGACAAAAGTATGAAATTATCATCATACCAAGAGCCAAGAACATGCGGTGGTCAATGTGGTGTTTGGCTTCTTCTTTTATAAGGAACCTTCTATAGACCAATTGCTTCAATCAAGCGATGTGGGATACTATTGTACTGATCTTTTTAAGTTTTTATTGTTGCATTAGTTTATGCTTTCTAGTCTTTTTGCAACCTTTGTGAAAATTGCGTTTATTTTAATGTGTGTTACTAACCAATAGTATAGGTAAATCTAACGTTCAATGTATCTTCAAACACTTTTTGTATTCTTGATTTAATGATTTATTTCATATCATAGAACACTTAAGTAGGTAACACATGATTGATGTGTTGCTCAACAAATGGTGTAAAGTATATTAAGTAACTACGTGAACGTGTCGTCGGCAAGCTAATTGAATGTTGTAGAGACATATTTAGTTTTCTCCAATAAGATTTAACTCTAACGGGACTTGAACACACTATCACTTTAGTTTAATTCTCGAGGTAACCTGTAATGCATGTTTATCGATACACCTGAGACATGCTTGTTCACGTAACATGAATAACATGTAATGTATAATACAAGTCGAAAACTTCGAGTCATCCATAGTTCAAAATAACTTTCGTCATACTGCTAGCTAAAAGAGCAATTTTGCTATCAAGAACACATATCAAGAGATCATTTGCCACTCATTTTTATCACTCTTGTTTACCATTAAAGGACAAAATGAAAGTATTTTTGCCAGTTAACATTGCTAAAAGTGTCTTTTAGATACTTGATCAATAAGTTAAATTTTTTTAGTTTTGCTAAAAAGACGTGTGTCCTAATGATACCTTACGTTGTGTGAAAAGCTTACCAAATAAGTCTGGGTTCGAGTTCTACTTATAATATGTCAAATGTAGTTAGTTGCCGCTAAAAACACAAAGAAAAAAAATGTTCCGTTAGTTTTGAAGTTGAAAAAAATATTCCATTGGGTTACTACCACATCATACTATATTTCTTACATGATTTAGATTTTAACTATACGTCTTTTAAATTTTACTTGATTTTGATTTTAACTCAAAAGTAACATTTATATTAATTTTAAAAAACAAATTATAATAACTTTTTACCTTTCTTTTATAATTGACAAGTTTTCCTCAAGGAGAGTTAGAAGCTATTAAAACTCGTTATTAAAACAGAAGTAGGAAGCTACCATACCTAAAAGCCAAAAATATGTACTGGTTATTTGGTGTTTGGCTTCTTATTTTATAAGGATTCTACTAGCCATTGGCTCCAATCAAGCGATGTGAGATACTATTGGTATGTTCATTAAAATTTGAAACGGGGATTTGTAAAAAATACTACCCAGAAAAATGTGCTAATTTTATTATTTTATGTACTCATATACAGTATATACTTGTAATTGGTTTGACTTTTGAGTTCAAATTTGTACCTTTGCTATATGTTATAATGAGACTAAGTACATATGAATATGTGAACTCACCTTGTTGAAACAGTGTGGACAAGAGCTCGGAATGGTGTTGTTAAACATATCTCGAGCATGGGAGTCAGCAGATACATTGACTTCAACGGCTTTGGTCAGCAATTTACCCATGTTGGTCAAATCTCTTACTAGCAACAACAAATCAGGCAAGAGTAAAGACCAAAAGCTTTGAATATAATTCTTTCATTAGCACACGGGTTTCGTCCGTCTAAATTGATTCATATGCTATTGGTGATTAGCACTCGGAAAAAGTTTGACTTTTGATGGAAGGAGGTTTCAGTCAATGGGGCAATATGGTCAAGGTGAACTGCAAAAGGTAACCTATATGTTAAATCTGTATATATTTTTGTGTTACAAGTATTCCTATACACGGGTCAGGCAGGTTGGGTATCGGGTTAAAGATGGTATTTTTTAGTATGGGTCGAAATAGATGTGTTGGTTGACTTGGAACGATTTTTGTCCAAATCTTTTTTAAATATTGCAAACAATTAGGGTGTAAAAACTGATTACAGTAAGTATATATTTGAATAAAATTATGAGTTTTAAACAAATGAAATTGATACTATAGTTATTTTAATGATGATTTTGTATAGATCTCCAAAGCAATGATATCAACCGGGAAGATTTTGGCCGCAACTCCCGAGTCTGAAGAAACGGATGGAAGGTTGAAAGAGTAAACTTGAATGTTCAAGGTATTCTTTTAACCTTTATATCGATTGAAAATTTGTCTAAATATCTTGTGGCCCTACTATATATTGTGAGAGTGTGTTATTGAAGTGGCAATTCGGGTAAGGTTCGGGTTGTCAGGTTGGCGGGTTAGAAAATCTCAATCTGAACCTGACCCATTTAAACCATCGGGTCAGCTACGTCAGCCCTAACCTGTTTACACGTAACCCGAACCTGACCATTTAACCCGTATATATACTTGGATTGACAGGTTAAACACGTTACACGGGTTGAATATGTTAAACGGGTTTCGGGTTGACCCATTTAACCTGTTTTATATACAAAAGTTAGCAGTTAGCACATTACATGAGTTAAACGGGTTAAACAGGTTAGCGGGTCGACCCGTTTAACCTATTTAACACGTATAATTAAATATAAATAATTTTTAATTAAAAAAAAATCTTAAATGGGTCGGCAGGTTGACCCGTTTATTTTATTCTCAACCCGAACCTAACTTGTTTAATAAACGGGTTAGATATGTCGACCCAAACCTGACCCTAAATCTATTCAACTCAACCCGAACCTTTTAATTTTCGTGTCGGTTTCAGGTCGGGTCAGATATTGCCACCCCTATTATTGACGATAGGATTGGTAAATATAACGTCCAATGTATCTTCAAACACATATTTCAAAAAAAACGAAAAGTTTTAGAATAAAAAAAATTACATTTTATGACTGAAAATTGAGTGTGGCTTTTGTCACACCTAGCTCCTATATCAATAATTCATTTGTCACACCCAATTTTATTAATCATAAAGAACAAAATGAATGAGTATTTTAGATACTAAAAAGATGACATATATTTTCGTTAGTTTTACTAGACGGCTTGAATTTCAATAGTTGTTAATAAAAACCTGTTTAAACTTTAGAGTGGTGATATTTAGGCCTAACAATGATACCTAATGTTAGACCTACACCATTAATTTTTTGACAAGTGTAATTCACTTTTTCTCTTTCATCATTTCCCACCAATCAAATTTTCAAATCAACCAATCACATCTTTAGGTCTAATTTTAGGTGTAGGTTTTAGGCATCCAAATCATTTTTCTAAACTTTAAAGCATGTTGTTTTGGAATCTCCCCATCCAAATAGATGTTGGTTGCCGTTAAAAGAAAATTCTCTTAGTTTTGAAAAGTATTCTAGAGGTTATCACCACATCCTACTATATGTCATTAAAATCTTACATTTTATTTAAATCTTTAATAACTCGAACAACATTTTTACTATCTTTAGAAACACAGTTTAATACCTTTTTATCTTTATTCAAAGTTACCAACAAATTTTCATCAAATTAAAATTTCTTGGTCGCAGTGAAAAAAAGTAACAAAATATTAAGACTAGTAATTAGAACAAGAGTATGAAGTTGTCATACCAAAAATATGTATTTGTCATTCAGTATTTGGCTTCTGATTTAATAAGGATCTTCTACTAGCCACTGCATTCAATCAAGCGATGTGGGATACTAATTATTGCATTAATTTTATGCTTCTTGTTTGCAACTTCTGTAAATAATAAATTTAAGGTGAGCACGTACACTACTAAATTTTCACTTTTTTACTACGTGAGTGTGTGTTACTAGCCATAGGATAGGTAAATCATGGGAATTAAGTCAAGGCATTCAGAATGTACCCGAGAGCACATTCCAGTATGCAAATGAAAACGCTTTGTTGATTGCCAAGGTACTGCGTAACCATCATGCTTATCGATTGTTTTTACTGGAGCTGAAACAAGAGAATGTCTGCTATTACGGAATATGGAATTTCTCCAACCATGAATGCAAGATCACCACACTAGAATTGCCTTTGATGGGTCATCGTGAACATCTTGACTGTAAAGAGGTGGGTCAGCTAGGATGGGTAAAATGTATCATTATGTGCAGGTTGAGAATTAATGTTACTCTAACTTTTCGGAGCATCTAAAAGTTACAATAAAGCAAAAATCAAGAAAAAAGTTACAATTAATTACACATGATTTTGTTTATGTGTTGAGAATTAACGTTATTAAGTTATGTGATTTAAAATATTATTGTTTTTAATTATAGTTCCATAATAATTTTAGGTGTTAAAATTCATAAAATCTGAGTTTCAGGCTTAATGTTCTTGATGTTCTTGAGTGAGGATGAAAATTGGGGTAAATTAGTCATTTTGCATGCCTTTGACCTAACGGGGGATTATTCACACCAAAGTAGAAACCACAAAGACATTTTCGCAATTATAAGTTTTGAGAACATCTCGAGAAAATGGAAAATCACAAGAACATTTTCTACAATTTACCCTTGAAACTAACATTTAAACTTATTTTAGAAACAAATTTTAATAATCTTTTATCTTTTTTAGAAAGTAGTATAAATTTTTATTAAATAAAATTTCTACTACATACCAAAAAAGTAACAAAATATTAAAACTAGTAATTTAGCAAGACAAAAGTATGAGGTATCATACCAAAATGCCTAAAACATGTATTACTACATTTGTTCTTTGGCTTTTATTTTATAAGGATCCCTCTACTCCTCATTTGGTTCAATCAAACGATGTGGGATACTATATACAAACATATTTGTTTGCTTATCTTGTTTCCAACATTTGTGAAATGATAAATTTAAGGTGTGAGTGTGTGTTATTGACGATAGGATTGGTATATATAATGTCTAATGTATCTTCCAACACATTTTTCACGAAAAACGTCAATTTTTAGAAGAAAAAAATTACAAGAATTCATTTATCACTCCCACTTTTATTAATTATAAAGAACAAATAAAAGAGTATATTAAATACTAAAAAGATGACATATGTTTTCGTTAGTTTAAATGAAAAGGCTTGTGTTTCAATGGCCTGCAAGTTAAAATCTGTTTAAAACATGTTGAGTTAGAATCTCCCCGATCAAAACGTTATTGGTTGCCGTTAAAAGAAATTTTTCCTAGTTTCGAAAAGTATTTTATTGGTTATCACCACAACCTACTGAGTCATTTAAATCTTACATTATTTAGATCTTTAACTCGAAACCAACATTTATACTTTTTTTAGAAACACATTTTAATACCTTTTTATCTTTCATTCAAGTTGCCAGCAAATTTTCATCAAATAAAGTTTGCCGTCAACATGATAAAAAAGTAACAAAATATTAAAACTACTAATTAGAACAAAGGTATGAAGTTATCCATACTAGGAATATGCACTTGTCATTCGGCGTTTGGCTTCTGATTTTATAAGGATCCTTCTACGAGTCATTGGCTTCAATCAAGCGATGTGGGATATTAAATTACTAACTATTGAATTCCTTTATATCATAGGACATTTAAGCTTGTAACACATGATTTGCTTTGTTGCTCAGCAAATGGTGTAAATCACTCGTATAACTATACAGCATTAAGTAACGATGCCCATTTAAAGTTGTAGCAAGTAGCAACATTTATAGTTTTTTTAATAGCAGCCTCACAATCACTTTCGCTCCGGTTGGACTTGAATACATCATTTTGATTCCTGGTGCAACTTTTAACGCATGTTTGTTATCGCTATACCAAATGTCTGCTTGTTCACCCGACACAACATGAAATAACATGTTATATGATACCGGTAGAAAACTTCGCCTCATTTATGTTCAATGAGGTCATCCATTCGTTTACCTTATCTTGTAAACATAATTCTAACCAAATTGCTTTATGATTTATATTGTGTGTGGAATTCTTGAAGAGAGTTATTTTAGTTGTTACTTAAACATAAACTTTTTAGAAAAAAAAATGTCAGCGAATTTGACATAAACTTCCACAATCACATGAACATTCGGACTGCAAACATGACAAAGTAGAAACACGCACAAACTATTATGCTATAATATCACAAAACCATACCATAAACACTTTCAATCATTGAACTTGTCTCATAAATAAACCATTCTTCTTATAAATCGGCAAAAATAACACTATACTTTACATCAAAAACTCGTGGACAAGAGAACACAAATAGGATCTCGTTTGATTTTCACGGAGTAAAGCAACAACAATTACCGGTATCACCTCTTTGACCAGGAAGATATGAACACTGACCATGAGTCCAACCACGAGGGATGCACTCATGGGTGCAAAATCCATCACCTATTCTCATTTTGCACGCGACATATGTACAATACTTTATCCCATCACCGTTTGGTTCGAAACCTGTATTTTACTAACAAGAAAGCGTATACCTCATTAATTTTCTATTGATATAACACATTTAAAATCACTATTAACTAATAGCATTTGAAAAGATAAAATAATATATACACTAGATATATATAGTTAAATAATAACATATGAGATCAAGAAAAGATCATATATTGTAGGTTGAATTACATTATATATACAAAAGCTACTAAATCTTTTACCTTTAGCTGCTGGTGCAAATGTGGCTGTAAGAACCAGAAGAACAAACAATAGTTTCATTTTATTGTTTTTCTTCATTTTTGCATACATAAAAGATGGTTTGTAATATATATACGGAAAAAATATTGGTATTTATTAAGATACCAAATGAATTAAAATTTGGCATTAAAATATTATTGTGATGTATTTTTATATGAAGATCTTGAAGATTTTTACAATATATGGTTATTTGTTTTTTTTGAAGATATTGATTAGTTAATTATGTCTTTGATGCATGTAAATCAATCTTATTTTCACATTTACTTAAGATATTAACAAAATTTACTATCATAAACCAAAGACTTTGAATTTTTTAAGGAAGAAAAAAAACGAACATTAAAAGATAAACTTACACTTGCAAAACACAAACATTATACTTAAATTTTGTTAAGAGTTCACAAGCAAACAGTAAATATGTGATAAAATATTTAGATAGAATATCGCCATATCGGTATGAATATGGGAAGAAAAATAACACTAGCATGCAACTCAGATGAGTAGTTTCCAATTAAAATTAAACAAGAAATATTCAATAAGTCTTAAATTAGCATAAACTCCTACAAACAATATAATCTAGAGGCTGGAAATTGCGAAATTTCCTACATTGTTTCACCATGAAACCTTCCAACGAGTTCACTAAAGATACCGAGACCCAAAGATGATAACTTATATAGCTAGAACCCGCCAACAGTAACCTGTTCAAAAAGAAAACACAAGCCAAAGTTACTACATAAAATTGTTTAGTGTTTTCACATATGTACTCATGAACGGGTCACTTCTAGCCATTTATTGACTTTAAGCCACCCATTTCTCCAGACAAATCAAACAAAACTACTGGTGGACTACAAACCTTGAAAATCTTTGTTGTGTGATTATGTAAGCATTTCAGTGACTGACTTCAAATCCAGCCCTTTGTTAAAACTGCATAATGCAAGAAGTATGTCAGCGGTGATCAAGAATACGAGCATAAATGATAACACGACAAAAGTGTACTAATACCTCTAACCATGTTTAAACACTACATACAACTTTACAAGTAGCTAATAACTATATTAAGTACCAAGCATCCTCCAGACGTCTTGTTTAGCAACAAATAACTGAACTAAGACTTGAAAAGAATCAAGCATGATGGAGTAAAGGTGACAATTTTCACCAGATTACTTGTGAACGGGTCAACGGATTTTTCATCGGTGTCTCTGCATTAACAGCTTGGAGAGGTTTCTCGTGCTTGACTGAATCCAAACTTGAACTAACTGCAGTGTCTTTATCATTTGTAGTATAAGATTTAATAGAAGGTAAAACTGGAGAAGATAAGAGTTCAGTCCTTGCAGAATCATCAACAACTTTTGTTGAGAAGCGTTTCTTAAAAGATGGAGGCAAACGGGAAGGGTTAAGTAGCTCAGCTTCTGCGATACTATTTCAATATTGACTTGTAAGCATAATAAGCAAATATTATCCTTTACTATGTTGATTTTAGAGGAAGCAAGATGACTGGTTCAGGTATATCCGTATATAGGTTCGGTACTTTCTTTACTGGTCGAAATGGGTTTGGATTGAAATAAGTCATTTTTAGTAGGAGTCAAAACAGACAGCGAAGAATCAGTTTAACCCACAAACATTATAAGAGATAGCTTGCAAATAGACTCTGGAGTTTGGATGACTTCCAACGTATTAGACCCTTTAAGCGTTTCCCGTGACTAGAAGCTAAACTTTTAATTCAACCTACTTGACTTGCTTAAATGTTTGATAAGCAACAACCAGCCCATCCAATTCTAGTTACGTCTAAATATCACTGCTAAACTCAAATAAACTAATCTCTCGATTAACAGGGCAATAGTGTCATGAAATTTATTAGTTTTCTACACTTAAAGCATGAAAAGATAAGTTACAACCGTGCTATAAAGTCTCATAGTTTCATAATATGCTCATGCAATTTATTTACCATTAAAAGAACAAAATAAAATTGTGGATATTTAACCACAAATTAAATTTTTTGTCTGTTACATAGAATCAAACATTTAAACTTATTTTAGAAACAAATTTTAATATTCTTTTATCTTTCTTTTCCAAAAACTTGCAACAAAATTTTATCTAATATAACTCATTGCAAATCTCTTGAAAAAGAAGGTAATAAAGTATTAAAACTAGTAATTAGATAACAAAACAAGGTACAAAGTTATCATATCAAAAGGCCAAAAACATATGCTACTGAGTTGGTGTTTGGCTTCTTGTTTTATAAGGATGTGTCTATTGGCCATTTGCTACAATTGAGCGATGTGGGATACTATATTCAAACATGTTTTTTTTGCAACCTTTTCGAAATAACAAAATCTAACGTCCAACGTATCTTCAAACTCATTTGGTATTCTTGATTTAACGATTTATTTCATATCATCGAACACTTAAGTTTGTAACACATGATTGATGTGTTGCTTAGCAAATGGTGTAAAGTATATTAAGTAACAACGTGAACGTGTCGTTGACAAAGTAATTGAAAGTTGTAGTGACGACTATAGCTTTTTTAATAGCAAATACGCAATCACTTTGATATGACTTGACAAAATACATGCTTGTTCAGGTAACATGAATAACATCTAACATGATAGCAGCAGAAAACTTCCCCTCATTTATGTTAAATGAAGTCATCCATTTCTTTTCTTTATCATGTACCATCATTTCTAACCAAGGTGCGTGATCTTTAATGTTATAACGATATAGTCTTGGAGAAATTCTTGGATAGAAGTACTGTAGTACTTGCAAAACATTAACATTTTCGCCAAAAAAAGGTTAAACTTTATTCGAATTTGACAGAAACTTCCACAAGCACATGAACACTAAAATAGACACATGACAAACGAATTAGAAAGGCCGACAAACTACGACCTCAGATGCTATAATAAAATAGAAACTCGATCATCAACACTTTAAGTCATTAAACTTGTCTCATAAACAGACCATTGTCCATTCTCCATTGATTTATTTAAAAATTAAAAAAATAAATAAAAAAAAATAAATCTAATTTTGGGTTACTGTTTTAGTTTTTACAAGTTTTAGTGGAAATTTTGTAGCTTAATGATGTTGCTTTCGATCTATCATATGGACCAGTGACGGATCAGGTTAGCTCTCTTTTTTTTAATCTTTGATTTCGTTTCAAGAATTATGTTATGGACAAGTGATGTATGGTATGAAACGATTTTGAATAACATTTGAAGACAAAGTGGTTTCGTACATTAAAAATGAAATATTTTAGTAAGTAGCTTTTGTTTTGCTTCACGATATTTGGTTCCTAGTTGAATTAGTAGGTGTTTTATAATATGGTCATGCAAACTTATTTATCATTAGAGAACAAAATAACAGTGTACTTGGATACTTAATCAATGAATTACTAAATTTTCTGTTTGAAATTGAAATTTATTTCATTAAAGAGGACTATTACATCCAATCTAAAATTTAAACTTAGTTAGAAACGAATTTTAATATGCTTCTATCTTTTTTTCCCCCAAAACTTACAACAAATTTTATCAAATAAACTCATTGGAAGACTGGAAAAAAACAAAATAAATAAATAACAAACAATTAGACAAAAGAGGGGTATGAAGTTATCATACCAAAAAGCCAATAACATGTACTGCTCCATTTGATGTTTGGCTCCTTATTTATAAAGCGATGTGGGATACAAACATCAGTTTATGTTCTCTTGTCTTGTTTGCAGCCTTGTGATCATGGTACTAAATTGCTTTCTTATTTATGTAAGTGTGTGTACCTCACCATAAAGACTGCAGTTGACCAATTATACAGACAAAAATAAAGTGGGCAGTTTTGACATATTTACAAATAAATGGGTCGATTCTAGTCATTTGTTGACTCCAACCCGCCTATCACACCAGACAAATTAAACAAAACTATTGGTGGACTACAAACCTTGAGAATCTTGGTTGCGTAATTATGTAAGCATTTCAGTGACTGACTTCAAATCCATCCTTTTGTTAAAACTGCATAATGCAAGAAGTATGTTAGCGGTGATCAAGAATATAATCATAAATGATAACACGGAAAAAGTGTACTAATACCTCTAACCATGTTAAAACACTGCATACAACTTTACAAGTAGCTAATAACTATATTAAGTACCATGGATCCTCCAGACGTCTTGTTAGCAACAAATTACTGAACTAAGAGTTGAAAAGAATCAAGCATGATGGAGTAAAGGTGACAATTTTCACCAGATTACTCTTGAGCGGGTCAACTTGGGTTAGGTTCGATCACAAATACAGTTTAGGAGAAAACGGGTCAAACGGGTCGAAAGTCACCTAAAGTATAATTTAATCTCTACAGCCTCCTAAATCGCTTAAGTAAGAAATATTTATAACTATTGCATCATATTTGATGCAATAACCCATCATGTTATCATCCATTCTTATCGTGGTATTTGGCACCATTGGCCCAACTAGTCCAAGGGTCCAGCAAACCATCCACATGAACCATATCAGTATCTAGGCATAATAAAATCAAATATTTCCCTCCAGAGTGGCTCATAAAAAAGCTAAAATCGTACCTTTGCAGAAGGATCGCCTGCAGAAGTGGTTTTTCCCTCCAAAAGTTCACCATCATCATCATTCAAGAAATTCAAGGACCTCTTTGTGAATGAACTATTTGTCATTGCTTTCTGGCTAAGCACGCTCCTTAGCTTCTTATCTTCAGTAGGCACTGATCTCTTGGGAGTTGACAGGTCAGGGGTTTCAACACTTATCTCCCTAGGTATCAACGGAATTTTCATCGGTGTCTCTGCTTTAACAACTTGGAGAGGTTTCTCGTGCTTGACTGGATCAGAATTTGAACTAAATGCAGACTTGTTATCAGTTGTGGTAACAAGTTTTGATAGGGGAAGGCAACATTGGAGACGATAAGAGTTGGGTCTTTGCAGAATCATCAACAACTTTTGTTGAGAAGCTTTTCTTAAAAGATGAAGGCAAATGGGAAGGGAGTTTCTGCGATACTAGGTAATGTTTCAATTGATGGCTCTGGAAGTTCAGCCTCAGGCACATCAAAAATCCTAGTTCAGTATTGACTTGTAAGAGATAGTTTGCAAATAGACTTTGGAGTTTGGACGACTTCAGACCTATTAGACCCTTTAAGCGTTTCCTGTGACTAGAAGCTAAACTTTTAATTCAACCTACTTGACTTGCTTAAATGTTTGATAAGCTAAACTCAAATAAACTAATCTCTCGATTAACAGGGCAATAGTGTCATGAAATTTATTAGTTTTCTACACTTAATAAAGCATGAAAAGATAAGTTACAACCGTGCTATAAAGTCTCAAAGTTTCATAATATGCTCATGCAATTTATTTACATCAAAGAACAAAATAATATTGTGGATATTTAATCAATGAATTAATTTTTTTCGTTAGTTTGAAAAAAAAAAAAAAAAAAAAAAAAAAAAAAAAAAAAAAAAAAAAAAAAAAAAAAAACCTCCATTACACGTGTAGACAAACATTTAAAACTTATTTTAGAAACAACTTTTAATATTTTTTTTCCATTTTTTCCAAAAGAACTTGCAACAAAATTTTATCTAATAAAACTCATTGCCAAACTCTTGAAAAAGAAGGAAATAAAGTATTAAAACTAGTAATTAGATAACTAAACAAAGTACAAAATTATCATATCAAAAGGCCAAAAGCATATGCAACTGAGTTGGTGTTTGGCTTCTTGTTTTATAAGGATGTGTCTATTGGCCATTTGCTACAATCGAGCGATGTGGGATACTATATTCAAACATCTAACTATTGTTTTTTTTTGCAACCTTTGTGAAATAACAAAATCTAACGTCCAACGTAGGGCTGAGCATGGAAAGTTCAAAACCGAACCGGACCGATAAAACCGACCGAACCGACCAAAACCGAGCCGACCAGACAGCCCGTCGGTTCGGTTTCGGTTTTGGTCTTTTATGACTTTCGGTTTCGGTTCGGCTCAAATCCGACAAAAACACTCGTAAACACACATAAACCGAACCGAATCGACGGACCCGACACAAAACCGAACCGAACATACCATATTCGGTTCGGTTTCGATTTAGGTTTTTTACGATTTTCGGTTTTAGACCGATGCTCAGCCCTAGTCCAACGTATCTTCAAACACATTTGGTATTCTTGATTTAACGATTTATTTCATATCATCGAACACTTAAGTTTGTAACACATGATTGATGTGTTGCTTAGCAAATGATGTAAAGTATATTAAGTGACAACATGAACGTGTTGTTGACAAAGTAATTGAAAGTTGTAGTGACGACTATAGCTTTTTTAATAGCAAATATGCAATCACTTGACAGAAAACTTCGCCTCATTTATGTTAAATGAAGTCATCCATTTGTTTTCTTTATCATGTACCATCATTTCTAACCAAGGTGCTTGATCATTTATGTTATAAAGATATATAGTCTTTGAGAAAATTCTTAGATAGAAGTAATATAGTACTTGCAAAACATTAACATTTTCGTCAAAAAGGGTCAACTTTGTCCCAATTTTACATAAACTTCCACAATCACCTGAACACTAAAATAGACACATGACAAACGAATTAGAAATGCAGACAAACTATTACCTTATATGCTATAATAAAATAGAAACTTGATCATCAACACTTTAAGTCATTAAACTTCTCTCATAAACAAACCATTTTTCATATAATTCAGCGAAAAACTATTCAAAACTAATGGATTATAACCGAAAAAGGATCCGGTTTTCACACCAAGGAATAAAGTAACAACAGCTTTAGTCGAATGGTAGGGTGCTTGGGCTCAAGTCAATTGACCTAGGTTCAAGTCTCTTCCTTGGCGTTCAAGTCCAATTGATACCATTCCCTCACCGCAAACGTTTAGTTGACCGGTCCAAGGAGGGCCTATTGGAGAAAATGCCCTAGGGTTAGATCCAACTCCCGACTAATTAGGTCAATGAGAACAGGTGCTCATTGCATGGGGCCGGGTCTTTGGAGAAGGGTCCGGTTGGCATAAAAAATGCATGGGATCACGGTGTTCCCACCGATTTACACCTTTTGGAGAAAGTAACAACACTTACCAGTGTCGCCTTTTTTGACCCAAAAAAAAGGTAAACTTTCACTATCACCTGAACACTAAAGTAGACTCATGACAAACGAATTAGAACTTCAGACAAACTACGACCGTATGCTATAAAAATATACAAACTTGATCCTCAACACTTTAAGTCATTGTTCATATAATTCAGCGAAAAACTATCCAAAACTCGTAGACTATAACCGAAATACAAATAGGATCTGGTTTTGCGTTCTAGAAGTAAAGTAACAACAGTTACCATTGTTACCTTTTTTTTACCCGGAAAATACAAACACTGACCATGACGGATGCAAACATGGGTGTGAAAATCAATCACCTACTCCCATTTTGCACGCAACATATGTACAATGCTTTATCACATCACCCCGTTTGGTTCAAAACCTGTTTTTTACTAATAGGTTTAGGGATGGCAAAAAAACCCGAACCCGACGGGGAAACCCGAACTAATTGGGCCGGGACATGGCATGTTAATCGGGTTACGGGGCGGGTTTGGGGATTAAACGGAGATTTTAATTGGGTTTGGGGCGGTGAGCGGGGAATCCTCGCACCGCCCCGCCCCACCCGATTAATATATACAAATATATCTATACCTATATACGTAGTAGTATTTTGTTAGTATTTACGTAATAAAAAATATTACTCTAATATTGTTAGTTTTTTAATATTTGTAAGAATGCAAAATTGTGATTATACAAACTCGTTTAGGGTCATATTTTTAAGTTTTAATTTTTGACGGTATAATTTATTATTATTTATGTATAATACTATCATTGAAAACCTAATAAGGATCATTTGTAATTGATTATTAATAGGTTAGTTATTGCTAACAGTCAAAAAATAACAATAAATGTGAAATGGTGCGGCATTGGTTGAGAATTGCACCCAAAGAGGATACCCCGATAAGATCCCCGATTAATACGGGGCGGGTTTGGGGGACTATCACGCCCCAACGGGGCGCCCCGATTAGATCCCCGATGGGGTTCGGGGCGGGTTTGGGTAGAACTTTGGTAATCGGGTTTGGGGATGGGGATGGCCGCCCCGCCCCAAACCCGCCCCGTTGCCATCCCTAAATAGGTTCATGTCTACTACATTATTTTTTGACTGAACACGTAAAAATGACAAATACTCATTAGTTTATGTGAAAATATAAGAATGAAGTATGATCTCAAACAATTTGAATAATACTATTTGAAGGCCAAGTGGTTTCGTTAATTATCATGAAATTCTGTAATTTGATTATACTGACAACAAAGTAGCTATAATTAGTTTTGCTTGACGATATTGGTTCATAGTTTAATTAGTTTCTAAACTTAAAGCATGAAAAAGATTAAATACAGTTGTGCAATAAAGTCTCATCATAAATTCATAATCAGGCTAGTTTCTTGTTAAATGAGCAATTTTGCTATAAAAAACATATCAAAACTACATCGTTACTCATGTTTTTGGCCACTCTTAAGAGCAATAGGTGTCTTAAACGTGAGATAACTCAGCGTCACGTCAACGCAACATCAACTTTAACTTTTTCAGAATAACTCACAAAAAAACACCCTATACCTTAACTTACCTTTAACTCACAATAACCCAACTTTTATTCAAATATTTTTAAATTCAACCCCTAAGCTAAAACAAATACTACATTTATTAAGAAACATAAATTACAATATGGACTTAAAAAAATTACAACGAAATGTAATAATAATAATAATAATAATAATAATAATAATAATAATAATAATAATTAAAAAAAACACCATTCTACTACATAATGGAATAAAAAACATAAGAAACTTATTTATCGTCTTCGGAATATTCTTCTTCTTCTTGTTCTTGTTGACGTTGAAGACGTTTTTGCCAAACGTGGTCCGTAAGGTCTTGTTAGAGTTGAGTATGCATACCTCGGTAAAGTAATTCTTTATTAATGCGACGTTAGGTGTCACATTTGTCGACCCACCTTTCTCGCCTAAAATGTGGTGACGGATCAACCCACACTTCGCCATACTCACGTAGTACAAACTTTTGATCTTTTAAAATCATGTTATGCAAAATAATGCAATTATACATGATTTGTTGTAGCTTGACAATTTCCATTTGACTTGCCAGTTGTTATATAATACCCCAACGTCCTTGAAGCACAGCAAAAGCACGTTCGACATCCTTTCGTGCACTTTCTTGCTTTCTTTTAAAGTAACCATGTTTTTCGTCAGTTGTTGCCGTGTAGGATTTGACGAAACATGCCCATTGTGGGTAAATTCCGTCAGCTAAGTAATATCCCCTTTCATACCTTCGACCATTTACCATATAAGGTGCTCTAGGGGATTCGTCAACAAGAAGATCGTTGAATAACGGAGAGTTATCTAAAATATTAAGATCGTTATTCACCCCCGCTATCCTGAAAAATGCATGCCATATCCATAAATCATACGAAGCAACAACTTCAAGCATCAATGTTGGGTATCTTTTATCACCCCGACCAAATTGCCCTTGCCACGCAACCGGACAATTTTTCCACTCCCAATGCATGCAGTCAATGTTACCAAGCATTTTCGGATAAAGACCACAGAATCTGATTGGCAGAAACAAGAACAGAAAACTGGAACAAAAACACAAACTTGCACACGAGTATAACTGGAATAAAAGCTCTCCAATTAACAGAAAAATAAGCTCAAAAACTGATCGGTTTTTCACATACACAACCACAGGCTCGGCTGTTGTATTTATAGGTGTTTAGAACATGCTTTCTAATCCTACTACAATTCTAATTAATTAAGATAATCCTTATCTTGAACTAAAAATAAGGAATCCTAATTAGACTCTAATTGTAATCGTCAACTTGCTTGGATGTCTGTTCGACTGCCCATAAGCTCGGGTCATAGTCAGACATTAGCCCAACATTCACCCCCTAATTTCTGACTCGAGATAGAGAGGTCTTCAACTCCGAGTAGCTCTTGCATCTCCTTGAACTTAATCCTTGCGAGAGCTTTTGTCAGAATATCCGCACGCTGCAAATCACCTCTTACAAACTCAACTTGTACTTGGCCTCTCTCAACACACTCTCGGATAAAATGATAACGTGTGTTTATATGCTTGCTTCTCCCGTGAAAGACTGGATTTTTCATAAGTGCAATAGCCGATTTGTTGTCAACAAATAAGACCACCACTCTTTCTTCCATTCCGGTTATTTCACCCAACAATCCACGTAACCATATCCCTTGACACGCGGCTGAAGTTGCAGCCATGAACTCGGCTTCACAAGACGATAGAGCCACCGTGTTTTGCTTTTGTGAGCACCAAGTGATAGGTGATTTCCCTAGATAAAATATGTGCCCAGTTGTGCTTCGACCATCATCTTGGTCCATAGCAAAACTATTATCACTAAACCCCACTAACTCCTTGGTTTTCTCTTGGTTATATCGCACTCCAAAATTCAAACTACCTTGGATATACCGTAGTATTTGTTTCATAGCTGCCATATGTGATTCTTTTGGTTCTTGCATGTAACGACTAACCAAACCAACCGAATAAGATAAATCAGGTCGTGTGTGTAGTAAATACCTTAGACAACCAACTCGTCGTCTATACAGAGTTGCATCAACTGGTTTTCCTTCCTTGTCCATGCTTAACTTCATTCCTGGTTCTAATGGACATTGAGTAGGATTCGCTTCATGCATTCCAGCATCTTTTAAGATCTTCTTTGCATAGCCTACTTGACTTATTGAGATACTCGAATCCTCTTGCTTTACTTCAATTCCAAGATAATAGCTCAATTTTCCCAAATCACTCATATCGAACCTTTCTTGCATTTGTTTCTTGAATTCACCAATTTCGCCAAGCTTCGAACCGGTTACTAAGAGATCATCTACATAAACCGCAATAATCAAGATTGACTTGTTTGTCTTCTTCACATACACCGCTTGTTCGTGTTGGCATCGTTTGAACGACATTTGCTTAAGTTCTCTATCAAGTTTTGTATTCCACGCCCTCGGGGCTTGTTTAAGTCCATAAAGCGCCTTTTTCAACTTTTAGATTTTCCTTTCTTCTCCTTTCTTCACGAACCCCTCCGGTTGTGTAACAAACACTTGTTCTTTTAGTTCTCCATGTAAAAAAGCTGACTTTACATCCAGATGATGTAGCTCCCATGCTTCTTTTGCGGCCAATGAGATCAATAAACGCACCGTTTCAATCCGTGCTACAGGCGCAAATACCTCGTCATAGTCAATTCCTTCCTTTTGAGCATAAACCTTTGCTACTAAACGAGCTTTAAACTTATTAATTGAACCATCCGGATTTCTCTTAATTTTGAACACCCACTTTAGTCCAATGGGATTGACATTATCCGGAGCTTCAACTAATTCCCATGAATCATTCTTCTCGATAGACTCAATCTCTTGGTCCATAGCAAACATCCACTTGCTTGAAACTTTTGCTTCTTGGAACGTTCTTGGTTCATCATCTTCAATCAAAAGTAGATTTTGATCTTCATTAACAACTGAGGTTCTTGAACTAGACCCCATAATAAAGTCATTAAATCTAGTTGGCTTAGTTGAAACCCTCGAAGAACGCCTCAAAAGTGATTGAGTTTCTGTCACAGGAACAGGATCAGGATCATTACCCGCCGGTTGATTATCATCAGCATCATGCTGATTTTCAGCCTCTTGATCTTCAGCCTCTACTTCATCGGTCACGCCTGGGTTAACAAATCCACAACCCGTATCAATAGAACCATGCCATTCTATGACAAACATACCTGGGTTTAGCTCGTGTGTTTCGCTTCCAGCAACATACTTCCAGCCAAGTTCCTCATTAAACTCCGCATCACGACATACCACTATCTTCTTTAGTCTTGGATTGAACAATCGAAAACCTTTTGTACCTGGCTCGTTTCCGATATAAATGAGTCGTGTTGACCTGTCGTCTAACTTATGTAAATATGGCATTGTTCCCGTTGCATAAGCCACACATCCAAATACCCTCAAACCCTCCAAGTTAGGCTTTTTTCCTTTGAAAGTCTCGTATGGAGTTTGATTAACTAGAGCTCGAGTTGAACCTCTATTAATAAAAAATGTGGCGTGTCTAACTCCTTCAGCCCACATATAGTTTGGTACGTATCGTGCTTTCAAGATGCTTCTAGTCATTCCCATAAGAGTACAGTTTCGCCTTTCCACGACTCCATTTTGTTGCGGTGTGTAGGGAGCGGTTAGATGTCTTGTTATACCCTCGTTTTCACAAAAGTTGGTAAATTCTTTTGAAGTGAATTCACCTCCTCTATCGGTCCTTAGGGTTATAATCTTCTTTCCCGACTTCTTCTCAACCAAAGCTTTGAACTTTTTGAAGTATTCAAATGCCTCTCCTTTTTCCTTCAAGGTAAAAGTCCACATAAACCGTGAGAAGTCATCAATAAGAACAAATATGTACCTGTTTCCTGCTATGGAAGGTGGAGAAATCGGTCCACATAGGTCGGCATGTATTAGTTGAAGAGAATGTGTTGCCCTATATTTTGTTGCTTTAGGAAACGCCTTCTTGGTTTGTTTTCCTACCAAGCAAGATTCACACAACTTGTTCTCTTGATGAATTATTGGCAAATTTTCAACCATGCCCTTCCTTGCCATTAATTCCATTGTCTCGAAATTAGTGTGACCCATCCTAGCATGCCATAACCAAGCATCATCTTCCATCTTTGCTTTTAGACATACCGGACTTCCAACTTGGAGCTTTATTTTGTAAAGTCTATTACTTGTTCTAGGAACCTTCATCAGAAGCTTGCCATCTGAGTCACGCATAGTAAGAAGATTACCTTTCATACGAATGTCACATCCGCCTTCGGTAGCTTGCCCAAGACTAATTATGTTGCTTTTTAGCTCGGGTAGGTAATAGACTCCAGTGATCAACCGTTGCTCACCCGTTTTCCCTTCAATGATTATCGAACCCTTCCCTTTTATCTCGATGTAGGAGTTCTCACCAAACTTCACTCTGCCGGAGATATTCTCATTCAACTCCGAAAAATATTCTCGGATCCCCGTCATGTGATTACTTGCTCCATTATCCAAATACCAAGTGTCTTCCTCGTTTGGCTTAGTATTCAATTGGTTTGGGATAATCTTTTCTTCATTCAAGAAAACTACTTCTTGAACGCTCTTCATCATAAAAAGTGTCGGGTCATCATCATCCTCCGTTTTCAAAAGGTTTGCTTCATGCTTTTTCTTTTGTTCACGGCGTTCGGGACAATTAGAAGCAAATTGACCATATTCATCACATCTGAAGCATTGAATCTTTGAAAGGTCCCGGCTTTTGTTCTTCTTTTGATCCGTATTGCTCCCGGAGTTGTTTTGGTTTCCTCGGTTGTGGTTATTAGCTTGACCACTACCACGAGATTTGTTTTGAGAGGAAAAGTTTTGACCTTCTCCGTTGCCACCAGAGAAGTTCCTTCCTCGACCTTTCTTAGCCTTGTTCTTATCATATCTTTCAGCCCTTCCGAACATCAACTTGCCTTGATCTTCAGAAGTGGTGTCAACACCCTTCATTCTTCCTTCAAAAGCTTTCAACCTTCCAATAGCTTCTTGAAAAGACATAGTATTCAAGTCAGCAAATTGTTCTATTGAGGCAACAATTGCAACAAACTTATCCGGAACGGATGCAAGCAGCTTCTTAACAAGTTTCTTGTCTTCATAAACTGTTCCCAAGCTGTTGACTTCAGTTACAATTTTGCCCATCCTAGCCGCGAAGTCATCGACTGATTCGTTGACTTTCATCTTTAAAGATTCGAATTCTGTCTCCAAGGTTTGCAACCTTGCTTCACGAACCCGACCAACACCCACATACCTGGTCTTTAAAGCTTCCCAGATTTCTTTGGCTGTGTTGAATTGTGAAACTTGAAAGACAAGTTCTTCTGGAATCGCCTGGAAAAGTAACGCCACCGCCATGTGATCTTGCTTATCAACGACTTGTGTTCCTTCCTTTGGTTCCAGTGCATCGAGTATTCCATGGACTCGGAATACCGCTTTAACTCTTATTGCCCATATGTTATAGTTTGTGCTTGTTAACATTGGACATTGAAGAGCCGTTTTAGAATGTTTGACAGGAGGTGGTTGACTTGATTCGCCTTGCACCATCCTTCTTGTACGCCTTTTGTAAGTTACAGGTGTCGATTGTTCTTCTTCCAGCCCTAGGTTCTAGGGGTGATTGATTTACTTCCTGCCAAAGTAAACCAAGTCGAATTGTACCTGCTTAGTAACCTAGGTCGACTTCCAGCTTTTATAAGCCTTGATCGATTACCTCCTTGATAACCCTTAGTCGATTACCACCTTGATAACCCTAGTCGATTTCCACCTTGATAACCTAGCTCTCGATACCAAATAAAGACCACAGAATCTGATTGGCAGAAACAAGAACAGAAAACTGGAACAAAAACACAAACTTGTACACGAGTATAACTGGAATAAAAGCTCTCCAATTAACAGAAAAATAAGCTCAAAAACTGATCGGTTTTTCACATACACAACCACAGGCTCGGCTGTTGTATTTATAGGTGTTTAGAACATGCTTTCTAATCCTACTACAATTCTAATTAATTAAGATAATCCTTATCTTGAACTAAAAATAAGGAATCCTAATTAGACTCTAATTGTAATCGTCCACTTGCTTGGATGTCTGTTCGACTGCCCATAAGCTCGGGTCATAGTCAGACATTAGCCCAACACCGGAAAACCATGTTGACGCTCATGTTTTTCATAAATACTTTGAACATCGGACCATGTTGGTTTTCTTAAATACTCCAACATAAACAGATCCATAACATACTTGTTAAAATTATCAAGACAATCACGTGCCAAATGCTCACCCATTTGCAAATACTCATCAAGCGCGTCAGGTGAGGTGCCGTACGCCAATTGGCGTATGGCAGATGTACACTTCATAAGAGCACTTATGCTAGGTCGACAACAAGCATCAGGCCCTTTCCTAAAGAAACTAAAATGTTCTGGAAGAGGATCAGAATGATAGGATTCAATACCTTCGACTATTTGTAGAAATAGTCTCCGACTCATACAAAATCTTCTTCGAAAATTACGCTCCGTATACTTGCAACCTTGATAGAAATAGTCGCTACGCAAGTGTTTTTCGGAAACCTCACAGTCACGATAGATATTAGTACGGTGCACAGGAGCTTGTGATGATTCTGCTTGTTCCAATTGTTGGTGATATTCGTACGCAGCTACCATAAACTCAATGCCGGTTGCATCATCTGTGGAAAACTAGATGGGGGGTTGAATAGTTTACCGTTTAAAATCTTTTTAACTTGTTTAATTAGCTTTGAAACTTTCCGTTTGATCAAAGATATATACAAAAACACAATATATAACATGCAAGTAAATGAAAGAAACGATCAAACCACAACACGAGTATTTATCGTGGTTCGGCTACAAGGATTCTTTTTTCTTGCCCTACGTCCACGCCCCGAGTATCCAACTCGAGAGTTTCTTTCACTAGTCAACAAGCTCCTTTCACCGGCGGAGAAAACCTTACACGTCGCTTATACACGTTTACCGACACTAAGCTAGATGTCGAGTTCTTTTACAAGGGAACAACCACTCCTGTTAGTTCTTTTACAAGGGTACAACAACTCCCATCACACTTTGCATTTTGAGGACTAAAATACTAACCGATCACTACTGAAAATACACAATCAAATGAAGTGTAAACTACACAAGTCTACACAATGCTAAGCTAACAAGTCTTGCAACGTTGTGTTGAATACTTGTAATTTTTATGAACTCGTGAATCTCTTTGCTACAAAAAGAAACTTCACATATGAGATGTTAAAGGGTTAGATGAAAGAATGAATGAATGTGTGAAAATATGATGTAGAGTGATAAGCCAAAAATCAAACTTGTGGCTTAGTATTTATAGCAAAACCTTCTGCAGGCCTGGGGGATATGGCGGAACCCTCAGATGGGTTCCGCCCGTGTACCCCCAGGGTTCCGCCGGGCTTGCAGTTGGTTTTGTAATAAATCTCGCAAACCAAACAATGTCACATCTCATTACACCTAGTCAAACACAAAACTTGTGCAAGCAAACATATGGTTAGTCAAACACGCTTTCTTTCCATAAATGTATATTGACAAAACTTGCCATAAATGTGATGTGACATTTCTATTTTAAGAAATAAAAAGTGTTGTGTTTTATGAAATGTAAAATGTAGCAAATGTCTAGTTTATGCAAATCTTTAAAACTAAGATTATGTTTTACTTAGAAACTAAAGTTTACATTTTGTCGTTAACAAAACTTAGCAAAGATCGTAAAATATAAATAACGTTTTTAGGCGATATTTGTATTAAAATCATCTACATCGGACAAGCTCATTTGTTCGAAGTTAAATTGATTCGGATCCATTGTGAATAGACAAGGGTATTTTTTTGTTATGGAGAATGTGTATAAATATTATAGAAGTGTGGAGAATAGTTGGTTGTGAAAATGTGAAGAAAAAAAAAGGGGAAGTAAAATAGGTATTTATAGTGTTAGAAAAGTGATTTTGATTTTTTTGATTTTTTGATTTTTTTATTTTTAAACTAGCCGTTTTATAACGTTGGGAGAGGGGGAGGGGTAAAATGAATTTTATTTTATTTATTTTATTTTTTTTCAAACGGCTAATATAACCGTTATAGGGGTGAATATGCAACATTTCATTTGGTCTTCATTCATAACGCAACGTTATTCGAATAACCCGGCGTTAACGCACCAATAATGCGGGGGGACGGTACCTTAACGTGAGCTTTAACGTGGCAATCGAGTGGTTAACGTGGGAGCAAAAGGCAACGTACCTAATGCTCTAATTATCCCTAAAGAACAAAATAAAAGTGTATCTACCGTTAAACATTAATGAGTTAAATTGTCTGTTAGGTTTGAATTGAAAAATATCCCATTAAAAGTGACTGTCACATCGTATTATCTGTCATCTAAATTTTACATTGGATTTCAAAACAAAACAAAAAATTTAAATTTAATTTAGAGACCAATTGCAATACCTTTTTATCTTTTCTTAACAATTAACAACAAATTTTCATTAACTGAATATTAGCAGCTAATTGTAAAAAGAGTAACAAAATATTAAAACTAGTACTAGTAGTTTAACAAGACAAAAGTATGAAATTACCATCATACCAAAAGCCAAGAACATGCAGTGGTCAATGTGGTGTTTGGCTTCTTCTTTTATAAGGAACCTTCTATAGACCAATTGCTTCAATCAAGCGATGTGGGATACTATTGTACTGATCTTTTTAAGTTTTTATTGTTGCATTAGTTTATGCTTTCTAGTCTTTTTGCAACCTTTGTGAAAATTGCGTTTATTTTAAGGGAAAATGATCCCTGTAGTTTACTGCAGGGAATTTTGTCTGCTGTAAGGTATAAACGAGGGACTATTTGTGTAAAATTATGAAAGTTGAAGGCTGCAAAGTGAGGATGTAAGATTTCATTTTTCAACTTTTTGAACCACACAGCACATAACAACCTGCTGTGAACAGCAACGACGTTATCCCCTTATTTTAATGTGTGTTACTAACCAATAGTATAGGTAAATCTAACGTTCAATGTATCTTCAAACACTTTTTGTATTCTTGATTTAATGATTTATTTCATATCATATAACACTTAAGTAGGTAACACATGATTGATGTGTTGCTCAACAAATGGTGTAAAGTATATTAAGTAACTACGTGAACGTGTCGTCGGCAAGCTAATTGAATGTTGTAGAGACATATTTAGTTTTTTTAATAGAAAATACACAATCACCTCGACTCCAATAAGATTTAACTCTAACGGGACTTGAACACACTATCACTTTAGTTTAATTCTCGAGGTAACCTGTAATGCATGTTTATCGATACACCTGAGACATGCTTGTTCACATAACATGAATAACATGTAATGTATAATACAAGTCGAAAACTTCGAGTCATCCTTAGTTCAAAATAACTTTCGTCATACTGCTAGCTAAAAGAGCAATTTTGCTATCAAGAACACATATCAAGAGATCATTTGCCACTCATTTTAATCACTCTTGTTTACCATTAAAGGACAAAATGAAAGTATTTTTGCTAGTTAACATTGCTAAAAGTGTCTTTTAAATACTTGATCAATAAGTTAAATTTTTTGTTAGTTTTGCTAAAAAGACGTGTGTCGTAATGATACCTTACGTTGTGTGAAAAGTTTACCAAATAAGTCTGGGTTCGAGTTCTACTTATAATATGTCAAATGTAGTTAGTTGCCACTAAAAGCACAAAGAAAAAAAAATGTTCCGTTAGTTTGAAGTTGAAAAAAATATTCCATTGGGTTACTACTGTTGTGGAATAACCGCGATAATATCCCACCGATTAGGTAAAGAGTGTGAATATTTCAACACCACTACTATACCTCATACTAGCTACTTGAAAATTTAGACAATATGAAAAGAACCAAGAATGAAACACCAAACTTTCTTATATATTTCTCAATGCTAGAAACATACTACAAACTACAACTAGAGAGGAAAAACTAATAACACTACAAGAGAAGTACTTGTGTGTTTTTTTGGTGTGCTAAAACTCAAAGTGAAAGCTTCTATTTATAGGCTTCAAAGAGCCCCCCAAGTTGCTACCAAGTTGCCTAGTTGCATCATACAACTTGCTCCCACTTGCTTATCTCCAAATCCTGAAAATGTTTGATAAGATTCTATATGGGTGAATTCAATGAATCACAGCAACTTGTATTATTATCCAAATGAGCCATCAGTTAACAAATCTCCACCTTGGCTCATCAACTATCGTTGGTGGAGTCTTCAAACCAATCTTCAACTTTTCACAACATTGATCAAGTCCAAACAATAACTGAACTTGATCCCAGCTAATACTTTAGTCAGCATATCTGCAGGATTCTTAGAAGTATGAATCTTCTGGATTCTGACTCCACCTTCTTCCAGTATCTCTCGTATGAAATGATAACGAACATCAATGTGCTTCGTTCTTGCATGATAAACTTGATTCTTCGCTAAGTAAATAGCACTCTGACTGTCAGAATGCATCGTGACAAATTTCTGATTGATTCCAAGTTCACCAAGCAACCCTTGAAGCCAAATTGCTTCCTTTACAGCCTCTGTAATCGCCATATACTCTGCTTCCGTAGTTGACAAAGCAGTAGTTGGCTGTAAGGTAGACTTCCAACTAATTGGAGCTTTTGCCAGAGTAAAAACATAGCCTGTAGTAGATCTTCGCTTGTCTAAATCTCCAGCATAGTCAGAATCACAATATCCTTCTACCCACTGACTACTTCCATGTTCGAATAGTAACCCTACATCGACTGTGTTATGGATATACCGTAATATCCATTTCACAGCTTGCCAATGTCCTTTTCCAGGGTTATGCATATACCTGCTCACCATCCCAACAGCATGACTAATATCTGGTCGAGTACATATCATAGCATACATTAAGCTACCGACAGCATTTGCATAAGGCACTTTCTCCATGTATACCCTCTCTGCATCATTTTTCGGTGACATAGCAGCACTGATCTTAAATTGAGAAGCGAGTGGAGTACTAACTTGTTTTGTTTGCTTGTCGAACCTAAAACGCTTTAGAATCCTTCTCAGATATTGTTTCTGAGACAAACAGAGCTTCCTCAATTTTCTGTCTCTGACTATCTCCATGCCGAGAATCATCTTTGCTTCACCGAGATCTTTTATCTCAAATTCGCTTTTCAACCGAGTCTTTAACTTTTCAATCTCGTCTATACTTTGAGAAGCTATCAACATATCATCTACATATAGAAGAAGATATACGAAGGACCCATCTTGTAGCTTTTTCAAATAGACACAATGGTCGTATTTGCTTCTTGTGTACTCCGACTCCATCATAAACTTATCAAATCGTTTGTACCACTGCCTTGGGGATTGCTTCAACCCGTACAACGATTTATAAAGCTTACACACTTCATGCTCTTTTCCAGTAACTTTGAATCCTTCTGGCTGAACCATATAGATTTCCTCTTCCAAGTCTCCATGTAGAAATGCAGTCTTCACATCCATCTGAACTAGTTCCAAGTCCAACTGTGCTACCAAAGCCAACAAAATTCTAATAGAGGAATGCTTTACCACTGGAGAAAAAACTTCATTGTAATCAATTCCCTCTTTCTGAGCGTAGCCTTTAGCTACCAATCTTGCTTTGTAGCGAACATCATCCTGGCTAGGAAATCCTTCTTTCTTTGCATACACCCATTTGCACCCAATTGCCTTCTTCCCTTTTGGGAGGTTGGTCAACTCCCATGTCTGATTCTTCCGAAGAGACTGCATTTCTTCGCTCATGGCAATCCTCCACTTATCGTTCTCTGAGTCTCGAACCGCTTCAGAATAAGTAGTAGGAACATCATCAGCTGCAATTGAAGATGCACAAGCCACCATATCATTAAGGCGAGCAGGCCTTTTAGTGTTTCTTTTGGGCTTGCTGGTAGCAATTGATTCATGTTGTTGCTGTGGAGGTTCTTCGGTTTGAACCTCCTCTTCTTCGTAACCTCCTTCTTCCACAGGAGAATCATCTCTATCATCTGGTACAATTATTCTTTCAAACTCCACCTTTTTAGGAGTTCCATCTAACTGCTTAGCATTCACCTTCTTCAACATGGTAGATTCATTAAAGGTGACATCCCTGCTAAAGATCGTCTTCTTCGTCTCTGGACACCATAGACGATAGCCTTTGATTCCAGAGGTAATCCCCATGAATAATGCTTTCTTTGCTCTGGGATCCAACTTTGATTCCTTCACATGATAATATGCAGCGGAACCAAACACATGTAAGGAATCATAATCTGTAGCAGGTTTTCCATACCATTTCTCAAATGGTGTTTTCCCATCAATAGCAGTAGATGGCAAACGATTAACAAGGTGACACGCATACGTCACAGCTTCAGCTCAAAATTCTTTACTCAACCCAGCATTGGATAACATACACCGAACTTTCTCCAGCAAAGTTCGGTTCATGCGTTCTGCCACCCCGTTATGTTGTGGTGTATGTCTGACAGTGAAGTGTCTGACGATGCCTTCATCTTCACAAAATTTTGTGAACTGATCATTTTTATACTCTCCACCATTATCTGTTTGGAGATGTTTGATCTTTCTGCACGTTTGAGTCTCCATCATCTTTTTCCACTTGATGAACACTCCTAGCACTTCATCCTTTGTCTTCAACGTGTACACCCAAACTCTTCGGGAAAAGTCATCAACAAAGGTCACATAGTAGTGTCTCCCAGAGTGGACATAATCCAAGATACCTTGTGTCTTGTGGATAGCTGTCCCAAATTTCACCCTTGTTGTCTTTCGTTGATGCAATGCTCACAGAGATCCAACTTACAGGAACTCACTCCTTTCAATAATCCTTGCTTTATGAGCAAATTCAAGGATTTCTCTCCCGCATGTCCTAAGCGCATATGCCATAGCTTCACAACTTCTGAATTTCTATCACCATCGGTAACAGCTGCTACAGTTCCAACAACCGTTCTACCCTTGTAGTGATATGTGTTGTTTATTTTACGAATACCCTTCATTACTACAAGTACACCAGAGATGATCTTCATAACCCCATCCTTTGCTCTTACTTCGAATCCTTTATATTCTAAGGTACCGACGGAAATGAGATTCTTTTTCAACTTTGGTGAATAACGAACACCTTTCAAGGTCATAATTGTTCCATCTTCATTCTGCAATCGAACGGAACCAATCCCATGAGTAGTGAGGGGAGTGTCGTCTGCCGTATAAACAACTTCCTCATGTTCTTCAAAATTACTAAACCACTCTCGATGTGGTGTAATATGATGGCTACATGCGGAATCTAATAACCATATGTCAGAAGCATTCTTCGTTGACGATGTTGCAAGTGAGAGATCTGATTCTTCATCATCACACTTGGTGACATTCGCCTCTGCTACAGCTTTACCTTTGTAATGATTGTCCTTGGTTTTCAATTTTGGACAATCTCTCTTCCAATGGCCTTTTTCATGACAAAAGGCACATTCATCTTTGCTTAGTCTTTGCCGCGACTTGGATCTCCATCTCTTATCGGTGCCCTTCTTCTGCGAACGACCTCTGACTAGCAAAACCTCTGCTTCTCCACTTGAACTAATCTGCTTGTCCTTTCTTCTCAGTTCTTTACTATATAAAGCAGCACAAACTTCACTAAGAGACACATCATCCTTCCCATTAAGTAGAGTTGTTTCAAGCAACTCGTACTCCTCAGGAAGCGATCCCAATAGTATCAATGCTAGATCCTGGTCTTTGAACACCTCATCCATATTCATCAAATCGGTTACCAGTTGGTTAAAACTGGTAATGTGATCATTCATCGTGGTACCTGGTACATAAGTGAAGCGAAAGAGTCGCTTCTTCATAAAGAGCTTATTCTGGCAATTCTTCTTCAGAAATTTCTCTTCCAACGCCACCCACAGTTTATAGGCGGATGTTTCTTTTGAGAAAGCATATCGTTGCTCTCTCGAAAGACATGAACGAACCGTACCACAAGCTAACCGATTGATGGTTAACCAATTCCTCTCTTCTACATCCTCTGGTTTACTTTCTTCAACGGCAATGTCTAGACCTTGCTGAAAAAGAACCTCTAGAACCTCACTTTGCCACATACCGAAATGGCCTGTGCCATCAAAAACCTCCACCGCCAATCTTGCATTCGTCAAGACCGGTCTAGCCCAACTTGGAGATGTTGGATCCACCGATGTGGGACGTTTGTCAACTTTGCCATCCGCCATTTCGTGTACAAATTAATTTTCAATAGCTTAAAAAAAACAATGTAATTCTTTTCTGATGTGGAGGATCAAAATAAATTGCAACCACAGAGCATACTAAGAATAACCTCGGCTCTTGATACCACTTGTTGTGGAATAACCGCGATAATATCCCACCGATTAGGTAAAGAGTGTGAATATTTCAACACCACTACTATACCTCATACTAGCTACTTGAAAATTTAGACAATATGAAAAGAACCAAGAATGAAACACCAAACTTTCTTATATATTTCTCAATGCTAGAAACATACTACAAACTACAACTAGAGAGGAAAAACTAATAACACTACAAGAGAAGTACTTGTGTGTTTTTTTGGTGTGCTAAAACTCAAAGTGAAAGCTTCTATTTATAGGCTTCAAAGAGCCCCCCAAGTTGCTACCAAGTTGCCTAGTTGCATCATACAACTTGCTCCCACTTGCTTATCTCCAAATCCTGAAAATGTTTGATAAGATTCTATATGGGTGAATTCAATGAATCACAACAACTTGTATTATTATCCAAATGAGCCATCAGTTAACAACTACCACATCATACTATATTTCTTACATGATTTAGATTTTAACTATACGTCTTTTAAATTTTACTTGATTTTGATTTTAACTCAAAAGTAACATTTATATTAATTTTAAAAAACAAATTATAATAACTTTTTACCTTTCTTTTATAATTGACAAGTTTTCCTCAAATAAAAACCTCTTATCAACAACAATCATAGAGAGTTACAAGCTATTAAAACTCGTTATTAAAACAGAAGTAGGAAACTACCATACCTAAAAGCCAAAAATATGTTTGTAACACATGATTGATATGTTGCTAACCAAATGGTGTAATGTATATTAAGTAACGACGTGAACGTGTCGTCGGCAAACTAATTGAAAGTTGTAGGGACGAATATAGTTTTTTTAATAGCAAACACATAATCACTTTGACTCCGCTGAGACTCGAACACACTATCACTTTGATTCTTGAGGCAACTTTTAATGCATGTTTGATATCGTTAGTCAAAACGCCTACTTGTTCACGCAACATGAATAACATCTAACATAACACTAGTAGAAAACTTCGCCTCATTTATGTTCAATGAAGTCATCCATTTGTTTTCTTTATCATGTACCATCATTTCTCACTACTAGAATAAGGACATTTAGCCACATAAATCATTTTTGCCACGAACAGATTCGGGGCTAAAAGTGCACAAAACAACAAAATAGTCGGTTTTAGCCATTTGCCTTGTAGAAGTACTTTAGTCACGACAATATCGTGGCTAAAAGTTATAAAAACTTGACTTTGACTTTCAACATGGATAATGTACTTAAACCTTTAGTCACGACCAAAGTCGCCAGTATAAGTTTTTTACTATTTTTATATATTTATTTGACTTGAGAAGGCACTTTTAGTCATGGAGGGGTCGTGATTAAAAGTTGTTACCTAGACTTTACTTTTCAACGCAGAGAATTTGGTCAAAATAATAAACTTTGACATTTAGTCACGCCTAAAGTCGTTACTATAAGTCTTTACTATATTTTTATTATTTTCAGTATTTATCTAAATATTAATAAAAATATATTTGTGACTTTTAGCCACGATTTTAGTCGTGACTAAAAGTTATAACATTATTTTATAAAAACCAGTTTTTACCACGAAAGGGCCGTGGCTAAAGATCCCACATTAAAATATGAATATACTTTAGCCACGATAAGGTCGTGGCTAAATGATTTAATAATATTTTAATTGGTTTTTTTACTATATCTTTTCAAAAAACGTTTGTGACTAAAAGTATGAACTTGTCGTGATAATAGGTCTTTAGGCACGGGGCTTTAGCCACGCTGATTTAGCAATGTGTTTTCGTGACAAAAGGTTTATAGCCACGATATCTTGACTTTTAGCCACGAATTTGGGTCGTGACTAAAAGCGTCGATTCTTGTACTACGGATCTAACCAAGGTGCTTGATCATTAATGTTATAATGATAGTCTTTGAGAAATTCTTGGATAGAAGTATTGTAGACTTGTAGTACTTGCAAAACATTAACATTTAAACTTTGTTCGAATTTGAGATAAACTTCCACAACCACATGAACACTGATATAGACAAATGACGAACGTAGTAGAAATACAGAGAAACTACGACCTTATGCTATAAAAAAATAAAAACTTGATCATCAACACTTTAAATCATTAAACTTGTCTCATAAACAAACCATTCTTCATATAGTTCAGCGAAAAACTAACCAAAACTCGTGGACTATAACTGACAAAGGATCTGGTTTTCACACCCAGGAGTAAAGTAACAACACTTACCAGTGTCGCCTTTTTTGACCCGGCAAATACAAACCACATGGGTGTAAATTTGATCACAAGCTCCCATTTTGCATGCGACATATGTACAATGCTTTATCCCTTCACCTCGTTTGGTTCGAAACCTGTATTTTACGCTAACAGGTTCATGTCTACGCTATTTTTTGACTGAATACGTGAAAATGACAAATACTCATTAGTTTATGTGAAAACATAAGAAAAAAGTGAGTGATGAGATTGCTGAAGATATTGCTATAAAAAAACATATCGAAACTTCATTTGTCAGTTAGTAACTCCTTAGTACTCTAAATATATACGTAATAATGTTGCATTCGAGAGAAAGGTGAGTGATGAGATTGTTGAAGATGCTGTCCATCCTGATTTCCTGTGAACTTCATCGTCTTGATTCATACTGCTAGATACACATATCCTGTTTTCAAAAAATATAAACCTCATTTTTGAGTTGAAAGTTGAAACCCTGTTAAAGTTGTTTGACCACAAGAGTCAACCATTACAGGAGTGTCAAATATCCATCTTTACATTGCTATTGTGAGTTGATAGTATCGTATAACGTTTGCTTTAATCGTTCATGAAGCCCCTGTCAAACTATTCCCAAAATTGGTCGTTCTGTTTTTTTTAATAGAAGGAAGCATCAATATCAATGTATTTGTACATGGTATTTTCAGTTATTGGATTAGTGCTCCAAGCCCAATTGACCAATTGCATTGGTTCTTTTATGCCAAGTTGTCTGAGATTTTACCCAAAGTTTGACTCATATTGAAAATATATTTACTGTTAAGAATAGTGGACTTCCTTTATTTCTTTTTTCAAATGCGGTCATTTTTCGAGCTTTAAAAGTGATAAAACTTTTCCTATGGAATATACAGTTATGTAATACACTGTTTGATCAGTTTTTGCTGTTGAGAAGTATTTACTTTTATGTATATTTCTAACTTGGAATGACTATGTTGGTACACCGTATAAACATTTTTAATCACGTCAAGTTAAGAGGACCTGAAACAATTAGAACTCAAGTGACAACTATGGCTATTCTGTGTCTAGGTACAGTTAAGAATATACACGCACCCTGTAATGGCCGCCTATTCAGAATAAAGTAGCTCATTATTATAATGAATCAAATCATTTAGTAAATATTACTTACAAAAATATGAATCAAATCGATGTTCTCAAATACATTGCAAGAGTTATTGCATCATTTATAACAAAAAGAGTCGTTACTTTATGTGAAAATAAACAAGAAAAAAAAAAGATTTTTGGTTTGAAACGATTTTGAATAATATTTGAAGGCATGGTTTCGTTCATTAAAAATGAAATATTGTAGTTGAATTAGTAGGTGTTTTATAATATGGTCATGCAAACTTATTTACCATTAAAGAACAAAATAAAAGTGTACTCAGATACTTAATTAATTAATTAAATTTTTTGTTTGAAATCGAAAATTATATCATTAAAGAGGACTATTACATCCAATCTAAAATTTAAACTAAATTAGAAACAAATTTTAATATTCTTCTATCTTTTTTTCCTTTTTTTCCAGTGCTTACAACAATTTTTTACCAAATAAAACTCATTGGAAGCATTGGACGAAAAAGAAAGAAAAAGTAACAAAATATTAAAACTAGTAATTGAACAAAAGAGAAGTATGAAGTTATCATACCAAAAAGCAAAGAACAAGGACTGCTCTACCTGGTGTTTGGCTTCTTATTTTATAAGGATCCCTCTCATGGCACTTTTCACCAATCAAGCGATGTGGGATACAAACATCTAACTTTTATGTTCTCTTGTCTTGTTTGCAGCCTTTGGTTATGTTTGGCAATAACTTTTTTAAAGCGTTTAAGAGCGATAAGCGATAAGCGGTAAGCATTTGCTTGTTTGGCAACACCTCAACAAGCGTCTGAAACATGATTAACTGCTCCAATCTTAAATGCTTCCTGGAGAAGCAGTAAACGACAAGCGACAAGCGGTAAACATTTAATTGTTTAACACTTTATAATTACAGCTACGCTACCAAACACATTTTTACTGCTACTGCTTACTGTGCTACTACCTACTGCTTCTTACTGCTACTGCTTGTTGCTACTGCTACTGCTACGTGTCGCCAAACATAGCCTTTGTGGAATGATTAATTTAAGGTGATTATGGTACTAAATTGCTTTCTTTTTTATGTAAGTGTGTGTACCTCACCATAAGATTGGTAAATCTAACGTCAGGTGTATCTTCACACATTTTCCAGAAAAAACGACAATTTCCAGGAAGAAAAAAATGCACTTTGTGACTCAAAATTGGGTGCGACCCGGTCACACCTGGCTCCCGTGTAAATTTGTCCCGATATCAAGAATTCATTTGTCACTACCACTCTTATTAAACAATAAGGAACAAAATAAAAGTGTATATGCCATTAAATATTGCTTAAAGAGTATTTTAGATACTTAAATGACGACTTAAAATTTCTATAGTTTTAGTGTTTTACTAAAAGGTTTGTGTTCCTTGTTGCAAATTAAAACCTGCTTAAAGCATGTTGTTTGGAATCTTCCCGTTCAAATAGTTGTTGGTTGCCATATAAAAAAATAAATAAAAAAATAAAGAGTAAATTACATGGTTGGTCCCTGTAGTTTGTCTAAAATAACAATTTTCGTCCTTCGAAGTTTAAAGTTGCATTGGTAGTCCCTAAGTATGTAAACAAATAACACACCTGGTCCCTATAGGGACCATTCATGTTATTCTTTGGAGGCGAAAATTTCACCTATAAGGACCAGGTGTGTTATTTGTTTACATACTCAGGGACTACTAATGCAACTTTAAACTTCGAGGGACGAAAGTTGTTATTTTAGACAAACCACAGAGACCAACCATGTAATTTACTCAAAAATAAATAAATAAATAAAAATAAAAATAATCTCTTGTTTTGAAAAGTATTCTACTCGTTATCACCACATCCTACTATGTTATTTAAATCTATGAGTTGCGATCAATTGCAAAGGTGATAAAAAATAAAAAATGTAAAAAGCCACTCATCATGTGACATGTGTCACTCCATCTATTTTATTCAAATAATCCACCTAGGGGTATATTGGTCCTTATCCACGTTTTTTATATTTCACCCTTAAAATTTAAACGCATATAACTCTTAAACGACAAACTTTTAGAAAAAACCGATTTCACCATAATTTTTAAAATTTAATCCTCTTTAATTTGGTATAAATTTTTTAAATTTTTTCGAAACTTTTTTTTTGACATACAAAATGGGTGTTAATTTTCTTGATTTTTTGGGCATTTTCGACCTTATTTTGTACCATCATAAATGCCGAATTTTGCAGAACTTAAAACACGAAAGTTGTAGCTTCTTGGCCATTCTTTACCCAGAAATTTGAATCACTCAAATCCAATATGATATGAGTGAGATATCGTATGTTAAAGATGACGTTTTACTCATATTTGTTGCACACAACGTGTTTGATGAAATGTTTAGCTTAGATTTTTAGTCTTAAAATCAAGTTAAATGCACTAATTTTTGTACAACAATGCACCTTTAGTCATTTTATTAATGTAAGATTCAAAAAGTTTTTTTTTTCTTTTTTTTTTTTTTTTTTTTTTTTTTTTTTTTAACTAATGAACTATATTATTAACTGATGAACCTTATTAACTGATTTTTAAAAAAGACATTTTGTTCATCAGTTACTTTGGTTGAACCATATTAACTGATGAACCTTATTAACTGATGAACCATATTAACTGATGAACCTTATTAACCTTATTAACTGATGAACCTTATTAACTGATGAACATTATTAACCTTATTAACTGATGAACCATTTTAACTGATGAACTTTATTAACCTTATTAACTAACTGATGAACCTTATTAATCTTATTAACTGATGAACCTTATTAACCTTATTAACTAATGAACCTTATTAACTGATGAACCTTATTAACTGTGATCAATTTGATGAACCCAAACATTTGATCAAATTTGATGAACCTGAAATTGATGAACCTGAAATTTAATGAACCTGAAAAAATTGATGAACCCAAACATTTGATCAAATTTGATGAACCTGAAATTGATGAATTTGAAAAAATTGATGAACCTAAACACATAACATTTTGTTCATCAGTTATTTTGGTTCATCAATTTTATTCATGAATATTAAAATTGATGAACCAAAGTAATTGATGAACAAAATGTCTTTTTAAAAAATCAGTTAATAAGGTTCATCAGTTAATATGAACCAAAGTAACTAATGAACGTTATAAAATAATAACTGATGAACCTTATAAAAAATAACTGATGAACGTTATATTTTCGAAAAAAATAATTGATAAACGTTATCAAAAATAACTGATGAACAATATCAAAAAAAACTGATGAACGTTATCACAAATAACTGATGAACGTTATAAAAAATAACTGATGAACAATATAAAAAATAACTGATGAACGTTATTTTTTCGAAACTACTGAAACATTAAAAGAAACTTGTGAACGTTATAAAAAATAACTGATGAACAATATAAAAAATAACTGATGAACTGATTAACATTGTTTTTTATTAGAAAAATTGATGAACTGATCAACAACAATAACTTGAACCGATATACATTATCAAAAGTAACTGATAAACAAAATTAATCAATGACCAAAACTAATTGATAACTGATATCAAAAAAGATATCACAGGTAAATAACTGATGCACCAAAAACATGATATTGAAATGGTTCTTATTAAATAATCATTAACAGAGTAATAAAGTAAAAACCTTTATAATTAAATAATAAAGTAAAAACCAAGTTTATTAGTAAAAACCTTTTTTTTGACTAATTTTTTTCTGTCAGTCACCATCTTCATCTCTTTCATACCATTTTGTTTCATTTTTTTTTCTATGTAACCAGTGAAGTAGTGAACCACTCGACAACTCAATCATCCAAAAAAGCTGAAACCAAACCTGCACTTTTCATTTGTGTTGACCCAAGTCAACCCATACATCTCGTTGTTGAAACCCACTCACCACTCTCACCTTTTTCACACTATTCACACCTAAAAATCATCAATGTCCGGTCACGGTGGTCAAAGCACCGCACCTCCGTCAGTCAATGCTCTGATGAAAGAGCTTGAACGGATGTTTCCGGCGATGGCGATGGTTGGCGGTGATGAAGTTTGGCAGTAATTGTGGTGATGGAAGAGATGATGGAGTTTGTGTTTGAAAGGTGGTGTTATGTGTGAAAATAGGAGTGAAGCTGTGAAGGTGAAGTGGTTGGTGGGATAAATGGGGAATGAGACGGAAATACCCCTGATATGATCTGACGGTGATTTGAGGGACTTTTTAATCCAACGGTTTACATTACTTTGTAGACTTTTTATTTTTTATGTACTTTCTAAGGGATCCGGAGTCTTAAATCTATACATTATTTAGATCTTTAACTCGAAACCAACATTTATACTTTGATTGGAAACACATTTTAATATCTTTTTATCTTTTATTCGAAACACATTTATACTATAGTTTTAGTGTTTTATTCGAAACCAACAAATTTTTAACAAATAAAAACTCGCTGTTAACTTGAAACAAAAGTAACAAAATATTAAAACTAGTAATTAGAACAAAAGTATGAAGTTATCATACTAAATTATTAAGTATGGCATTCCTTTATATCATAGGACATTTAAGCTTGTAACACATCATTTGTAGCAACCCGTAAATTCTCACACATCAAAATGACTATTTTGCCCTTTTGACTTTGACTTTTGACTATTTCACTTTTACCGTAACGTAAAAGCAAATACTGTAATCGATAGTTAACCGGTAACTTCCCAAGGTAAATAATTCACTCTGCTTCGAATTATTACTCTTTAAACATTTTTCGGTCACCTCTGATTATTTAACGAGAGATTATCTCGCAAAACTTGAAAAGCGCACACAACGAGTGCCGGCACAACCTATAATTTTTCAGACTATTATTCTAAATAGTACCACTATTTATTTTTATCAGAAAATATGAGTTATTTATTTTATAACGATTACCGGTGATTTAAAACTTAAAAGCTAGAGGATATATCGCTTTTCTTGAAGAACGATACCCACACCGCATTAATAATGGTTTAAATTTTATCATTATTATTTGGAGTAAATAATTTCATTTTTATTTTGCTAATATAAAAACGCTTCTAGAAATATATCTTGCGTATTTACTCAACCAAAATACTGAGTTACACTTTAGCTCAACGGGACACGGAATACATGGTATATTAAAACAAACTCATCTTTATCTTATTATCTACACCGCCTTTAGTATTTTAATACCAAAAATCAGATCTTATCATATTTCTCACTCCCTCTCAAATGTTCCATCTCCTCTGCTTCTCATTGTCACCGCCACACCACCTCTGCCATCGCCTCTCACCCTCCATCACCACAGCCACTCCACGCCGTCGCTTAAGACACAAGGTAGATCAAGAGGTGAGAAAGCCGTGGGTGTTGATTGGTTGGGTTGTGATGATCAGGGTCTTGTTTGGTTCTAGTTAACCACAGCTACCACCATCTCTCACCTCTCCTTTATCTCGTTGTTTGGTATGTCCAACTGTGAAACTCGTTTCTATTACTCTTTTTATTTAAATCGATTATAAAAGAGATTATTAATGTTTTCGTGGAAGTAAAACATCAATAAAAATGTCTTGATAAATATTCGTGTGGTTAAAATATGTAAGGTGATGCTTGTAGTTGTTTTTGGTCTCGGCTGGAAAAGGAAAACCCAAGTTGGGTTGCGCTGTGGCCCAAGGGGTTTAGGTTTGTGATGGATTTGCTTATTTTTACTTTTGGACTAGCTTATTTAGCTTAAAAGCTTATTTGGGTTCTGGTTTGTGAAATCCACATCCACACTTGGCTGCTTTTGGTTTTGGGGTCGGTACCCAAAGACAACTCAAGGAGTTGTTTACTTTGGTTCTCGTTTGCGACACAGCCAAACCGTAGGGTGTGTTCGATGGCCTGGTTCACAGCAAACCCCAGGAGGGTGTTTTGGGTTTAGTCTCGACAATAAGGGATGTTCGTTTGATCCTGGTTCTTGACTGGAAACCACCCATAAGGGTGCACTTGGTTTGTTTTATTTCGACCCATATCACAGCCCAAGAGGGCGTTTGGTTTGATGTTACTGTCAACTAGGGTGCTGTTTTGGATCGGTATAAACAACAAAACACAAGAGGGTTTATCTTTGGTCTCGTTTAAACTCAGAAAACAGCAGCAAGAGAGTTGGTTTATTCTCTAGAAACTGCCTATGACTTAGTTTTAGAACTAATTAAAAAGGGTAATTGTTTGGTGCAACTTAGTAGGGTGCGTTAGTAAGCAGTAACAAAAAGGGGTACGTTGGGTGTTGTTTTTCTGTCCTGCGCCAACAGCCACCTGAAGGTGGTGTTTGTATTGGTCTTGTGTCACCACAGCCCCACTCAAGAACGTTTGGTTGTTGCTGTCACAGCAGCCCCGACAAGGGTGCGCTTGTCAGCTTAGTTCAGCCCCTAAAGGGTGCATTTCGTATGCCTATTTTCTGCACAATAGAGGGTGTTTGTTGGCTGCCAAAATAGCCCCAAGACCAGCCCCAACCGAGGGTGTTTAGTGGCTGCAAAACAGCCCCAAATAGGAGTATTCGTGTGCTGATTTTCTGCACCAAATGGGTGCGTTTTGTTTGTCTATTTACTGCATACATGAGCTGTTTGGAACAGCTCACTGCAGTCCCGCCTTTTCGGCGATATCTAGAGTTCTACAACTCCGATTGATGCGCCGTTTGCGGCTACATTTAAGTTTATGTCTTACCTACATTTCATAAAACTGGGCTGAGCTCCAGAAATGACCAGAACCATGAGCTTTTTCTGATTGAAATCTGGTGTGCAGATTTTGACACCTTTCGCCATTTTGGCTCTCATTTACTCATCGGGATGAGTTATGAGGTGCGCCACTCGGCGAAACGACCACAAGACATAGCTCTATCACCCTATCTAATTACCTAAGGCCCATAACTCACTGAGTTGTGCAGACTTTCCAATCTTTGGGACTGTTTTAGAATTTTAGGTTTCTAACTCATACATAAGGCTTGTTTTAGCAAATCTTCAAGTTACAAACCTCATGTACCATGTCAAATACATATATAATCTTACAAGGGTTTAGGATTAATGTATTGCACTCTTAATGGACTTACGACTTAATAACAAATCACTTATTACCGGTTTATTCTTTTATACGTGCTTATTACCTTTCATACTTATGCTATATGATTTGTGCTTTGGCGTGCGTTTTGTGTGAGTCTATGACTTTATACCACCACACGAATGGGATACTAAACTTTTTACAAACATTGATACAAATATTCCACGAAAACTACAACACTCTACCTTTTGAAACTCATACGTATCGATTACTTTCTGCGTATTATGTTTTGAGACAAGCTTATATTCATTAGGTTATGCCGATTCTGTATCGTTGCGCTCTAATTATTGACATCACTTATGTTACTATTCTGCCATACACCTTGGCACAGTTGTGTTCATTACGTCACTACATCCCAAGGTGAGTTCATAGCCCCACTTTACATTACTTCAATGTTTTACAAACCCTTGGGGGAAATACATGCTATTTTTAACCGAGCACAATGTTTTTAAATTGTATGCTTGCCTGATTGTTTTATTATCACTAAGTACCAGCCTTGCTAAACCGAGATTCCTTATTATGAACCATTTAATCACTAGCAATAGTGAGCGCGAATATTGTGAATAGGCCTATTGGGATTGACGAATCCCATTTGTAGTGAATACGTTCATACAAATGCATTAATATTTGAGACATGGGTATAACAGCAACATACATACCGGGATAAAACCGCCGATCGATATTGGTACCCGTTAACGTTTTGGTGTCATAAGCTTAGTGAATTAATAACCGTACCGGGCGTATAATAACGTAGCCTACCTGTTTTGTTTTCCAAACATTGGTGTGAGTCTATAGCTCACACTACCAATATATTGTGTTCAAACATTAAACAAACTCTATGAATATCACTCAACCTTTGTGTTGACCTCTCAAGCATGTATTTCAGGTTCATGACGATCAAGGATGGCACGGAATGACATGGATACTCAAGAGGGCTATAAATTTTATTATCATTCAAAAACTCATTTATTATACATTGTAAACATGGAACCATTTGGGACCTCATTTTGTAATCTCTGATATTTATATAATTTGAATGATAAACCTTTTAAAATGACTCAATTAGAGTTCATTTTCTATCATTGTGACTATTGTGCCGTCGAGTAACACCCAGTTTGAATTCCGCTGCAACCATGAATTGGGGGTGTTACAGATTGGTACCAGAGCCATGGTTATAGAGAAACAGGTCTTATTGAGACCTAAACTATAACCACAATTACAAGCAAAAACATTTTATAGCCTTCCGCTCTCCGTGTCTTCCATCCTTCAGACGATTATATATGGACATGTTAGACATTTTATACTACACAAACATGTTAGCATATGGATATATACCCCTTTTTATAATTGAGCATTTCCCAGTAAGCATTTTTATGCCACACAAACATAATTGCATATTGATATATGTACCCTTAACATAATTGAGCATTTCCCCGTAAGCATTTTATGCTAAATGAATATATAAGTATATTGATATATACATTCGAATCATTTTCAATCATTTTATCTAAACATATATCCGTATGCCTATTCTAGGGCATTACGACACAACCAGATTCTCCCAATCATATTCCTACTCCAACATTTTATGTCCAAGACATTGTAACTGATTGCAATGGTCTTTCCTATTTTCCAAGACATTGTATTATACAATGGTCTTAATCATTTCTCAAATGTTTTGAGTCACACAATGGTTTAACCTACTTTCTAGACATTGTGAATTGCACAATGGTCTAACCTACTTCCAAGACATTGTGTTTTGCGCAATGGTCTCTAGAATCATTCCATCACATCATCAATATCATTTCATATGACATCAAAAACCCATCACAATTTATCGAGAAATATGAGATTTTTTAGGACAAACAAATCCATCACCTACAAAAGCTGAAGTTCAGCCCTACATTCATCAAAGTTTTCTTCTGAAACCTTCATTATTAAAAGTTCGTGATCCTGACCAAGTATGTTCTATTTTAGAATTACTTAAAACTTCCTTTCCACACTTATCTACCCGTACAATCTTCTATGCAATGGAATGTGAAAACATAGGTTACAAGTCTTGTATGGGCGGGACTTGCAACTGAATGGTTTCACATCGCCTTTATTTAGTGGACAGTTTCTCAAAAGCAATGGACATATCACAAGTATACCTAATTTAGGTATTTGAAAATTTTATCGAACCTTGGCTAAATATAGACTAGTCACCTATATTTAACCTAGGGACAGTGGAATATAGTCTGACTAACTATATTCGACTTAAAATTTTCAAATACTGAGAGTAGTTGTACTAGAGTTATGTTCTGATTAATTTCCTACTTGAACTCGATAAACCACCAGAATTCATTAAAACAATCTAGAGACACGATAGTGTCTTACCACTCAGCGAAATCTTAACACCTTATTTGTACGGCCTAATTTCATTCTTGAAAGTTTTCATTTATAAGATAATCCGAACTACTATCTTGGGATAGTTATCAATTCTTCTCTTTATCCCTTAGAAGTATTAGCCTGTTTAGGTCCTAAAGGATACCATTCCGTCATAAACCTTTAAAATCTCTTAAAATTTTAAAGCAAACTTGACATCTCTACCAATATTAATGTTAAGCATACACTACACACTTTTGTTCATCAACATATCACATCATTATCTTCACAACCGTTGCAACCACAAGCACCCTCATCAGCTTTACAAGATTGAATATTCATTTTGTACTTTTGGAAGACCAGTATCATCTCGTAATACACTACCTTGTAACTCACCGGCTAAGTATGAATGTTGTGTTGGGAATTCTTAGGTAGGAGGATTTATAACGTCCTTATTTGAAATGGATTGGGATGCTTTTTCATTTAAATAAAGAAATTGTAAATCACCCAACCATAAGTTTATATTCCTCTATTTACATTGTTTGGGATGCCTCTTTATGTAAATAAAGAATTATAAACAAGTGGGCTTAGTTGTATCCGATATGACATGAGTATGAACTCGAACTTTAGAAACTCCGGTATTCTATTTCTCAGCAAAAGTTTTAAGGTCTCATTAGAACTTCCTAAGTTCATTCATAAGTTGTCACTTTTGTCGTTGCAAATCTTTACAATCATGAGTTATTTATTGAGTTAACAGACTTGTTACACTTTTGACTTGGTTCAGTCTACACTTTTGACTTGGTTCAGTCTCAAACTAACAGACTGTGTTTGATATTCTACCTACTTTACTTGAGTGTGTGGAGACCTACACATAAACTCTCCCAAGAGTTCTTTCCATTTGTTGACCTTTATTTTAGAGACATTGTTTCTCGAAATGTTCTCTCTCCACATCCCCACACCGTTTGTTACTATTGTTATTTTTGCCATTATTTAATTCATGAGCAGACCGAGCTCTTACAACATGATCCACTGGCTTACGAGACATCAAAATTGATTCATCATCTAGGCACCTAAATGCAACCACTCTCTCTAGGCTTTTGAAACTGTTGCATTTGCAACTCATGAAATCCTTGTGAAAACAACCTCTTAACACCTGGCACAACAATCACTCGAAGAGGCGCCACAACATTTGGTTCTCCAATATTTTCAGCTAGCCCTGCAACATTAGACTCTCCAATTGTGTTAGTCCTCCAAACATCTATACCCTTACTTTATTTCTTACAAATGTTAGTTTGAGCCATGATATTAATCGTAGAACTTTCACTCACCCATCAAAACATTAAAAGAGTTCCTGATTTCACATGGGAGCGTGAAGACCATATGCGTCGCAAGTACTTCCATCTTGTCTCGACTCTCGAACACTCTGTCAGCAGATAACACCCGCTGAACTTCGGGACGAAGTTCCAATTGAGGGGTGGATACTGTAGCAACCCGTAAATTCTCACACATCAAAATGACTATTTTGCCCTTTTGACTTTGACTTTTGACTATTTCACTTTTACCGTAACGTAAAAGCAAATACTGTAATCGATAGTTAACCGGTAACTTCCCAAGGTAAATAATTCACTCTGCTTCGAATTATTACTCTTTAAACATTTTTCGGTCACCTCTGATTATTTAACGAGAGATTATCTCGCAAAACTTGAAAAGCGCACACAACGAGTGCCGGCACAACCTATAATTTTTCAGACTATTATTCTAAATAGTACCACTATTTATTTTTATCAGAAAATATGAGTTATTTATTTTATAACGATTACCGGTGATTTAAAACTTAAAAGCTAGAGGATATATCGCTTTTCTTGAAGAACGATACCCACACCGCATTAATAATGGTTTAAATTTTATCATTATTATTTGGAGTAAATAATTTCATTTTTATTTTGCTAATATAAAAACGCTTCTAGAAATATATCTTGCGTATTTACTCAACCAAAATACTGAGTTACACTTTAGCTCAACGGGACACGGAATACATGGTATATTAAAACAAACTCATCTTTATCTTATTATCTACACCGCCTTTAGTATTTTAATACCAAAAATCAGATCTTATCATATTTCTCACTCCCTCTCAAATGTTCCATCTCCTCTGCTTCTCATTGTCACCGCCACACCACCTCTGCCATCGCCTCTCACCCTCCATCACCACAGCCACTCCACGCCGTCGCTTAAGACACAAGGTAGATCAAGAGGTGAGAAAGCCGTGGGTGTTGATTGGTTGGGTTGTGATGATCAGGGTCTTGTTTGGTTCTAGTTAACCACAGCTACCACCATCTCTCACCTCTCCTTTATCTCGTTGTTTGGTATGTCCAACTGTGAAACTCGTTTCTATTACTCTTTTTATTTAAATCGATTATAAAAGAGATTATTAATGTTTTCGTGGAAGTAAAACATCAATAAAAATGTCTTGATAAATATTCGTGTGGTTAAAATATGTAAGGTGATGCTTGTAGTTGTTTTTGGTCTCGGCTGGAAAAGGAAAACCCAAGTTGGGTTGCGCTGTGGCCCAAGGGGTTTAGGTTTGTGATGGATTTGCTTATTTTTACTTTTGGACTAGCTTATTTAGCTTAAAAGCTTATTTGGGTTCTGGTTTGTGAAATCCACAGCCACACTTGGCTGCTTTTGGTTTTGGGGTCGGTACCCAAAGACAACTCAAGGAGTTGTTTACTTTGGTTCTCGTTTGCGACACAGCCAAACCGTAGGGTGTGTTCGATGGCCTGGTTCACAGCAAACCCCAGGAGGGTGTTTTGGGTTTAGTCTCGACAATAAGGGATGTTCGTTTGATCCTGGTTCTTGACTGGAAACCACCCATAAGGGTGCACTTGGTTTGTTTTATTTCGACCCATATCACAGCCCAAGAGGGCGTTTGGTTTGATGTTACTGTCAACTAGGGTGCTGTTTTGGATCGGTATAAACAACAAAACACAAGAGGGTTTATCTTTGGTCTCGTTTAAACTCAGAAAACAGCAGCAAGAGAGTTGGTTTATTCTCTAGAAACTGCCTATGACTTAGTTTTAGAACTAATTAAAAAGGGTAATTGTTTGGTGCAACTTAGTAGGGTGCGTTAGTAAGCAGTAACAAAAAGGGGTACGTTGGGTGTTGTTTTTCTGTCCTGCGCCAACAGCCACCTGAAGGTGGTGTTTGTATTGGTCTTGTGTCACCACAGCCCCACTCAAGAACGTTTGGTTGTTGCTGTCACAGCAGCCCCGACAAGGGTGCGCTTGTCAGCTTAGTTCAGCCCCTAAAGGGTGCATTTCGTATGCCTATTTTCTGCACAATAGAGGGTGTTTGTTGGCTGCCAAAATAGCCCCAAGACCAGCCCCAACCGAGGGTGTTTAGTGGCTGCAAAACAGCCCCAAATAGGAGTATTCGTGTGCTGATTTTCTGCACCAAATGGGTGCGTTTTGTTTGTCTATTTACTGCATACATGAGCTGTTTGGAACAGCTCACTGCAGTCCCGCCTTTTCGGCGATATCTAGAGTTCTACAACTCCGATTGATGCGCCGTTTGCGGCTACATTTAAGTTTATGTCTTACCTACATTTCATAAAACTGGGCTGAGCTCCAGAAATGACCAGAACCATGAGCTTTTTCTGATTGAAATCTGGTGTGCAGATTTTGACACCTTTCGCCATTTTGGCTCTCATTTACTCATCGGGATGAGTTATGAGGTGCGCCATCCGGCGAAACGACCACAAGACATAGCTCTATCACCCTATCTAATTACCTAAGGCCCATAACTCACTGAGTTGTGCAGACTTTCCAATCTTTGGGACTGTTTTAGAATTTTAGGTTTCTAACTCATACATAGGGCTTGTTTTAGCAAATCTTCAAGTTACAAACCTCATGTACCATGTCAAATACATATATAATCTTACAAGGGTTTAGGATTAATGTATTGCACTCTTAATGGACTTACGACTTAATAACAAATCACTTATTACCGGTTTATTCTTTTATACGTGCTTATTACCTTTCATACTTATGCTATATGATTTGTGCTTTGGCGTGCGTTTTGTGTGAGTCTATGACTTTATACCACCACACGAATGGGATACTAAACTTTTTACAAACATTGATACAAATATTCCACGAAAACTACAACACTCTACCTTTTGAAACTCATACGTATCGATTACTTTCTGCGTATTATGTTTTGAGACAAGCTTATATTCATTAGGTTATGCCGATTCTGTATCGTTGCGCTCTAATTATTGACATCACTTATGTTACTATTCTGCCATACACCTTGGCACAGTTGTGTTCATTACGTCACTACATCCCAAGGTGAGTTCATAGCCCCACTTTACATTACTTCAATGTTTTACAAACCCTTGGGGGAAATACATGCTATTTTTAACCGAGCACAATGTTTTTAAATTGTATGCTTGCCTGATTGTTTTATTATCACTAAGTACCAGCCTTGCTAAACCGAGATTCCTTATTATGAACCATTTAATCACTAGCAATAGTGAGCGCGAATATTGTGAATAGGCCTATTGGGATTGACGAATCCCATTTGTAGTGAATACGTTCATACAAATGCATTAATATTTGAGACATGGGTATAACAGCAACATACCTACCGGGATAAAACCGCCGATCGATATTGGTACCCGTTAACGTTTTGGTGTCATAAGCTTAGTGAATTAATAACCGTACCGGGCGTATAATAACGTAGCCTACCTGTTTTGTTTTTGCAAACATTGGTGTGAGTCTATAGCTCACACTACCAATATATTGTGTTCAAACATTAAACAAACTCTATGAATATCACTCAACCTTTGTGTTGACCTCTCAAGCATGTATTTCAGGTTCATGACGATCAAGGATGGCACGGAATGACACGGATACTCAAGAGGGCTATAAATTTTATTATCATTCAAAAACTCATTTATTATACATTGTAAACATGGAACCATTTGGGACCTCATTTTGTAATCTCTGATATTTATATAATTTGAATGATAAACCTTTTAAAATGACTCAATTAGAGTTCATTTTCTATCATTGTGACTATTGTGCCGTCGAGTAACACCCAGTTTGAATTCCGCTGCAACCATGAATTGGGGGTGTTACATCATTTGCTTTGTTGCTCAGCAAATGGTGTAAATTGCTCATATACAGTTTTTTTAATAGCAGACTCACAATCACTTTGGCTTTAATTGGACTTGAATTCATCATTTTGATTCCTGGTGCAACTTTTAACGCATGTTTGTTATTGCTATACCGAATGTCTGCTTGTTCACCCGACACAACATGAAATAACATGTTATATGATACCGGTAGAAAACTTCGCCTCATTTATGTTCAATGAAGTCATCCGTATGTTTTCCTTATCATGTGACAACATAATTCTAACTCCCGGTCACTTTGTGTGTGGAATTCTTGAATAGAGCTATTTTAGTTCTTAATAAACATGAACATTTTAGGGTCAACGAATTTGACATTCCACAATCACATGAACATCCGGAGTGCAAACATGACAAACGAAGTAGAAACACGCATAAACTACGACCTTATGCTTTAATTATCACGAAACCATATCATAAAACACTTTAAATCATTGAATTTATCACATAAACAAACCATTCTTATAAATCGGCAAAAAAACACAATACTTTACATCCAAAACTCGTGGACAAGAGAACACAAATAGGATCTCGTTTGATTTTCAAGGAGTAAAGCAACAACAATTACCGGTATCACCTCTTTGACCAGGAAGATACAAACACTGACCTATATGTTAAATTTGTATATATTTTTGTGTTACAAGTGTTCCTATACACGGGTCAGGCAGGTTGGGTATCGGGTTAAAGATGGTATTTTTTAGTATGGGTCGAAATAGATGTGTTGGTTGACTTGGAACGATTTTTGTCCAAATCTTTTTTAAATATTGCAAACAATTAGGGTGTAAAAACTGATTACAGTAAGTATATATTTGAATAAAATTATGAGTTTTAAACAAATGAAATTGATACTATAGTTATTTTAATGATGATTTTGTATAGATCTCCAAAGCAATGATATCAACCGGGAAGATTTTGGCCGCAACTCCCGAGTCTGAAGAAACGGATGGAAGGTTGAAAGAGGAAACTTGAATGTTCAAGGTATTCTTTTAACCTTTATATCGATTGAAAATTTGTCTAAATATCTTGTGGCCCTACTATATATTGTGAGAGTGTGTTATTGACTAGGGGTGGCAATTCGGGTAAGGTTCGGGTTGTCAGGTTGGCGGGTTAGAAAATCTCAATCCGAACCTGACCCATTTAAACCATCGGGTCAGCTACATCAGCCCTAACCTGTTTACACGTAACCCGAACCTGACCATTTAACCCGTATATATACTTGGATTGACAGGTTAAACACGTTACACGGGTTGAATATGTTAAACGGGTTTCGGGTTGACCCATTTAACCTGTTTTATATACAAAAGTTAGCAGTTAGCACATTACATGAGTTAAACGGGTTAAACAGGTTAGCGGGTCGACCCGTTTAACCTATTTAACACGTATAATTAAATATAAATAATTTTTAATTAAAAAAAAATCTTAAATGGGTCGGCAGGTTGACCCGTTTATTTTATTCTCAACCCGAACCTGACTTGTTTAATAAACGGGTTAGATATGTCGACCCAAACCTGACCCTAAATCTATTCAGCTCAACCCGAACCTGTTAATTTTCGTGTCGGTTTCAGGTCGGGTCAGATATTGCCACCCCTGTTATTGACGATAGGATTGGTAAATATAACGTCCAATGTATCTTCAAACACATTTTTCAAAAAAAACGAAAAGTTTTAGAATAAAAAAAATTACATTTTATGACTGAAAATTGAGTGTGGCTTTTGTCACACCTAGCTCCTATATCAATAATTCATTTGTCACACCCAATTTTATTAATCATAAAGAACAAAATGAATGAGTATTTTAGATACTAAAAAGATGACATATATTTTCGTTAGTTTTACTAGACGGCTTGAATTTCAATAGTTGTTAATAAAAACCTGTTTAAACTTTAAAGCATGTTGTTTTGGAATCTCCCCATCCAAATAGATGTTGGTTGCCGTTAAAAGAAAATTCTCTTAGTTTTGAAAAGTATTCTAGAGGTTATCACCACATCCTACTATATGTCATTAAAATCTTACATTTTATTTAAATCTTTAATAACTCGAACAACATTTTTACTATCTTTAGAAACACAGTTTAATACCTTTTTATCTTTATTCAAAGTTACCAACAAATTTTCATCAAATTAAAATTTCTTGGTCGCAGTGAAAAAAAGTAACAAAATATTAAGACTAGTAATTAGAACAAGAGTATGAAGTTGTCATACCAAAAATATGTATTTGTCATTCAGTATTTGGCTTCTGATTTAATAAGGATCTTCTACTAGCCACTGCATTCAATCAAGCGATGTGGGATACTAATTATTGCATTAATTTTATGCTTCTTGTTTGCAACTTCTGTAAATAATAAATTTAAGGTGAGCACACTACTAAATTTTCACTTTTTTACTACGTGAGTGTGTGTTACTAGCCATAGGATAGGTAAATCATGGGAATTAAGTCAAGGCATTTAGAATGTACCCGAGAGCACATTCCAGTATGCAAATGAAAACACTTTGTTGATTGCCAAGGTACTGGGTAACCATCATGCTTATCGATTGTTTTTACTGGAGCTGAAACAAGAGAATGTATGCTATTACGGAATCTGGAATTTCTCCAACCATGAATGCAAGATCACCACACTAGAATTGCCTTTGATGGGTCATCGTGAACATCTTGACTGTAAAGTGGGGGTTTAGGTGGGATGGGTAAAATGTATCATTATGTGCAGGTTGAGAATTAATGTTACTCTGACTTTTCGGAGCATCTAAAAGTTACAATAAAGCAAAAATCAAGAAAAAAGTTACAATTAATTACACATGATTTTGTTTATGTGTTGAGAATTAACGTTATTAAGTTATGTGATTTAAAATATTATTGTTTTTAGTTATAGTTCCATAATAATTTTAGGTGTTAAAATTCATAAAATGTGAGTTTCAGGCTTAATGTTCTTGATGTTCTTGAGTGAGGATGAAAATTGGGGTAAATTAGTCATTTTGCATGCCTTTACCTTGACTAACGAGGGATTATTCACACCAAAGTAGAAACCACAAAGACATTTTCGCAATTATAAGTTTTGAGAACATCTCGAGAAAATGGAAAACCACAAGAACATTTTCTACATTTTACCCTTGAAACTAACATTTAAACTTATTTTAGAAACAAATTTTAATAATTTTTTATCTTTTTTAGAAAGTAGTAGAAATTTTTATTAAATAAAATTCCCACTACACGCTAAAAAAGTAACAAAGTATTAAAACTAGTAATTTAGCAAGACAAAAGTATGAAGTTATCATACCAAAAAGCCTAAAACATGTAAAACTCCTTTTATTCTTTGGCTTTTTTTTGATAAGGATCCCTCTATTGGTCATTTGGTTCATCAAACTATGTGGGGATACTATATACAAACATATTTGTTTGCTTAAATGATAAATTTAAGGTGAACATGTTATAGAATTGCTTTCTTTTTTTATGTCAGTGTGTTATTGACGATAGGATTGGTAAATATAACATCCAATGTATCTTTCAAACACATTTTTCAAAAAAAACGACAATTTTCAGAAGAAGAAAATTACATTTCATGACTAAAAATTAAATGGGGCTCTTGTCATACCTAGCTCCTATATAAGTTTGTCTCTGATATCAATAATTCATTTGTCCTTCCCACTTTTGTTAATCATAAAGAACAAAATAAAAGAGTATTTTATATACTAAAAAGATGACATATATTTTCGTTAGTTTTACTAAAAGGCTTAAAGCATGTTGTTTTGGAATCTCCCCATTCAAATAGACTAGAACGGTACCCGCGTAATGCGGCGGCGGATACCGTGTGATTATATCTTTCGTTATTTGGTTACACGTTTAATTGTATTCATACTTTATAAGTAGAGATATTAAATATAATTAAGCCAAATAATTTTAGTTTAAACAACTAACATGCTTCCTAACAAACTTCCCAAACAACTTGCTTTTTAACAAATTAATTTTAAAATCTTTTCATAATAAGTAAGAAAAAAGTAGTCCCAAATATATTATAATATAGTATAGATGTTGGTGAGCAACATATCATTCATGTGTTACAAACTTAATATTATAATATAGTATAGATGTTGGTTGTCGTTAAAAGAAAATTCTTAGTTTTGAAAAGAATTCTCTTAGTTTTGAAAAGTATTCTAGTGGTTATCACCACATCCTACTATATGTTATTTAAATCTTACATTATTTAGATCTTTAACTCAAAATCAACATTTATACTATTTTTAGAAACACATTTTAATACCATTTTATCTTTTATTCAAAGTTACCAGCAAATTTTCATCAAATAAAAATGTGCTAGCAAAATGGGAAAAAGTAACAAAATATTAAAACTAGTAATTAGAACAGAAGTATGAAGTTATCATACCAAGAATGTTCACTTCTCATTCGATGTTTGGCTTCTGATTTTATAAGGATCCTTCTACTGGTCATTTCATTCAATCAAGCGATGTGGGATACTAATTATTGCATTAATTTATGCTTTTTTTTTTTTTTTTTTCACCTTATGTGCAGTAACAAATTTAAGGTGAGCACATTGCTAAATTTTTACTTTATTACTATGTGAGTCTCTATTACTAACCATAGGAATGGTAAATCTAACGTTCAATGTATCTTTAAACACTTATTGTTTTCTTGGTTTAACAATTATTTCATATCATGGAACACTTAAGTTTGTAACACATGATTGATATGTTGCTCACCAAATGGTGTAAAGTATATTAAGTAACGAAGTGAACGTGTAGTTGGCAAACTAATTGAAAGTTGTAGCAACGAATATAGTTTTCTTAATAGCAAACACACAATCATTTTGACTCCAATGGGACTTGAACACACTATCACTCTAATTTAATTCTTGAGGCACCTTTTAATGCATGTTTGATATCGCTAGACAAAATACATGCTTCTTCACGCAGAATAACTAGGCCTGCTGAAGAGCATGTGACTGTTTACATTATCTTACCGTGTTTCTGAACATTTTCATATGTTCTTTAACTGATTTCTAGTATAATATTGAATCCTTCAACATTCGATAGTCCATTTAAAAATAAATAAATAAATAAATAAAATAAATAAAATAAAATTAAAAAAAAAAATCAATATTCTATAGTTCAGTTTGAAAAAAATTAAAACACACATGGTGATGTAATACGATCCTACACCATTTTTTATTTTTATTTATTTTTATGCTTTTTAAGAAGTTTCAACACTATTAAGACTTTACTACATATATTTAAGTTAGGGCCTCGTTTTTCATTTGGCACAAGGCCACCAAAATTAGCGAGACCGGCATGTAAATAACATGTAATATATAACCATTAGAAAAGTTCGAGTCATTCATTTGTTTAATAACTTTTGTCATACTCCTAGTTAAAAGAGCAATTTTGCTGAACACATTCTTATTTACCATTAAAGAACAAAATGAAAGTATATTTGCCATTAAACATTGCTAACAGTTTCTTTAAGAAACTTAATCAATGAGTTAAATTTTTCGTTAGTTTTGCTAAAAAGACGTGTATCCTACTGATACCTGACGTTCTGTGAAAAGCTCGACCAAATAAGTGTGGGTTCGAGTTCTACTTAGAATATGTGAGATGTAGTTAGTTGTCGCTAAAAAGGTAAAAAGAAAAAACGTTATGATAGTCTTGAAAGTTAAAATATATTCCATTGGGTTATTTTAAAATTTTATTAATCTTTTATCTTTCATTGATAATTGACAACAAGTTTTCATCAAATGAAAACCTCTTATATGATGGAATATGCGCACATTATATATGTACTTATATGGCTAAGTATATGTGACCTCATGGGATCACACAGAAATACACGTTGATATCTAAGTTATAATATAAATAATGTATTGATGTTATATTAATACCAAAATGATTTATAAGCCATTTTTACCTATGTATTTATTATATAACATACTAACCCTCTTGACTAACATTTTTATTCGATATACTTTGTTCAGATGACAGAATTGCCACTTTTTCTCTAGTCGACTGTTGTGATTGAGGAACGCCATGGTTTTAACAAGGTATTGTGGAACATGACTCTTCACGTATTTACAGGTCTTTAATTACATTTATACTTCGACTTTATGCTTAGATTTCTGCTATAAGTAAGCTATTTCATTGTTAACACATGGTATTTGTGGTTACAGCAAAAGCATCAAAAAAATTTCTAGACGACCACCGTTAATCACTGTTAGCAAAGGTAATAAAGAAGCACAGAGGGAAATGATGTCCTGTGTTTCAACTAGCATAGAATATGAACATCTACAAGCAGCTTTATTGCTTGGATACACTGTCAAAACAACTTTTACTGAACTTCACAAAATTACCGATTAATTTAATTACTTATTATCGTTAAATTTACTTGGCATTGCTTTGGCAAAATTGATGCCTCATTCTCTTAAATAAAATGTTCTCCCTCTTTCGTTTAGATTATTTTGATGAACGCTGCAAAGAAAGTTTAAAGAGTGAACCAGCTTGAAAGATGGAGAGAAAGATATGTAGCGTTTTTGCTGATGTTTGGGTCAAATGTGCAGTGTTTAGGTAAACTTATTTAATAGCTTAACCTTTTTATTTTATAACCAGTTTAATAGCTTATGCGATATCGAAACACAATAAAGCAGACTGTACTTTCATAACCTTTGAGCATATTCATGGGCTTATGTGTGTAACAAGTTCCTGATTTCCCTTTCAAGATTGGTTTCTTTTGCGAGGTAACACCAGGAAATGGTGGACAAACTTCAATAGTTTTAAAATTAACGTGCAATGATCATGAAAGAATACTATATTGACCATGAAAACACATGAAAAGACGAAATGTTCCTTTGTTATTTACTTAAAAAAAACTGTGCAATGATCAATGCCGTGAAACAACCCTCGCTGTTGCAGTAGCAAACCCGATGCCCACCTCGTTTTAATAACCTTTTATCACTCTTTCATAACTGACAACAAATTTTCATCAGATGAAAAGCTCTTTCCAAATATGAATGAGTGTAACAAACTAGTAAAACTGGTAATTTAAGCTCATGGATATACCATTCTCGAAAAAAAAAAAAAAAAAATGCCTGTAACTTTACATCCAAAACTCGTGCATAACCGAATACAAATAGGATCTCGTTTTATTTTCAAAGAGTAAATCAACAACAATTACCAGTATCCCCTTTTTGACCCGGAAGATACAAAGACTGACCATGAGTCCAACTACGAGGGATGCACTCATGGGTGCAAAATCCATTATTAAGTCATAAGATCTACCATTGCTAGTAATCACCAAACTAATACTAATAGTGACCATCAAACCAACCACACAAACAAAAATGAAAGTTAATAATATGGTCATGAAATTTATTAGTTTCTACACTTAAAAGTTAAAACATGAAACGATAAGTTACAACCGTTCGTGATACTTAATCACTGAATTAATTTTTTTCGTTAGTTTGAAATTGAAAAATATTCCAATAAATTATATTTTTACTTTTATTTTACACCATTAATAACTTCACATCAACTTTAACTTTTATAAAATTAGTCATCAAACAAATACTAATAGTGATCACGGACCAAATAAACAATAAAAACCATTTAAGGTCCATTATATGTGAAGCTTGAAGCTAAGGTCTGTTACATATAATCTAACATCTAAACTTATTTTAGAAACAAATTTTAATATTCTTGTAACTTTTTTTTTCCAAAGAACTTGCAACAAAATTTTCTATCAAATGAACATTTGATGCTGGTTCTGGAAACGAAAAGTAATAAAATATTAAAACTAGTAATTAACAAGATAAAAGTATGAACTATGAAGTATCATACAAAGGAGCCAAGAACGTATACAAATCCATTAGTTGTTTGGTTTTTTATTTTATAAGGATCCATCTGTTAGCCATTTGGTTCAATCAAACGATGTGGGATCTAGTTTATGCTTCTTGTCTTTTTTGCAACGTTTGTGAAAATTGTTTTGTTTTTAATGTGCTTGTGTGTTACTAACCATAGGGCACTTAAGTTTGTAACACATTGTTGTTGTCTCTGAAAGCAAATGGTGTAATTATTAAATAACGATGTGAATGTGTCGTTGGCAAACCAACTGAAAGTTGTAGCGACGTATATAGTTTTTTTAATAGCAAACACAATCATTTTGACCCTAATGAGACTTGAACACACTATCACTTTAATTTAATTCTTGAGGCAACTTTTAATGCATGCTTGATATCGCTAGACAAAATACATGCTCGTTCACGCAACATGAATAACATGTTATATAATACCAGTCAAAAACTTCGAGTCATCCAATGTTTAAATAACTTTTGTCATATTGCTAGTTAAAAGAGCAATTTTGCTATCAAGAGATCATTTGCCACTTATTTTTAATCAGTATCATTTACCGTTAAAGAACAAAACGAAAGTATGTTTGCCGGTTAACATTACTAAAAGTGTCTGTTAGATACTTAATCAAAAAGTTAAAATTTTCGTTAGTTTTGCTAAAAAAATGTGTGTCCTAATGATACCTAACTTTGTGTGGAAATTAGCTTGAGGAAATAAGTGTGGGTGTGAAAAGCTAGACCAAATAAGCGTGGTTTCAAGTTCTACTTAGAATATGTAAGATGTAGTTAGTTGCCGCAAAAAAAAAAAAAAAAAAAAAAAAAAAAAAAAAAAAACGTTTTGTTAGTTTTGAAAGTTGAAAGATGATCTATTGGGCTACTAGCAGATCGTACTATATTTCTTACATGATTTAGCTTTTAACTCGATCGTAATATTTATACTATTAATTTTAAGAAACAAATTTTAATAACCTTTTATCTTTTTTTCATAATTGACAAGAAGTTTTCATCAAATGATAAACTTGTCATTTGTTAGGAGCCAAAACAGACAGCGACGAATCGTTTTAACCCACAAACATTATATTGTCTGTTTGAAGTATTATAAATAGACTTTGGACGATTTCCAACAAACCCATTCCGCTTATAGCTAAGTCCTGAGTCACCAGGAACGCAGAGAAATCTGGTGTGGCATCGCAATTCAAGATCGCGGTTAGCTAGGTGTCTAAAATCCAGTACAGTGAAGGGTAGGTTCCTTTCTGATCGATTTGGTTAATATTTATTAAAAAGTTTCTTATCGTGTCAAAAATCCAAACTTCCTAATAGATTTAACGATTTTCCATTTGCAAAAACACTTTTTTCTTAAGTTGTAAACTGGTGACAGTGATTCGCTTATGATCGTGGATCGCGCAGGTGCTTAAGCGTTTCGTGTGACTAGAAGCTAACCTTTTAAATCAACCTACTTGACTTGCTTAAATGCTTGATAAGCAACCCACTGCCCATTCAATTCTAGTTACGTGTAAGTATCACTGCTAAACAGTTTTTTTGGCTCATGAAAACTCAAATAAACTAATCTCTCAATTATAGTGTCATGAAATTTATTATATATATACTAAAGGATAAGAGGTTACTGTAGCAGCTACAGTGCTTGCTACAGTGGACGCTACAATTTTTTTTTTTTTTTTTTTTTTTTTTTACAGTACTAACGGTCGTTAGTTATTTAACGGCTGTTAATTAACGACCGTTATCTTGAACATTTAAAGAAAAATTGTACACACTTTGTCCTTCATCTCAGCGGTTCATTGCGAATTTAGTCCTCGCATAATTTACATAAATGGTCCTTCATGTTATACATCAATTGTAAAGTCAGTCCTATTTGTACAGTACTAACGGCCATTTGTTATTTAACGGCTGTTAACTAACGATCGTTATCTTTAACATTTAAAAAAATTATATGCACTTTGTCCTTCATCTCAGTGGTTCATTGCAAATTTAGTCCTCACATAATTTACATAAATGGTCCTTCATATTATACATCAATTGCAGAGTCAGTCCTAGGTAACTAACTTCACGTTAAGTAGCTAACGACAATAAAAGAATTCCGCAGCAACGCGCGGGTTGCAAAACTAGTATATACTAAATCTGGGGAGGTTGATGGGTGCGACACTGTAGTTGCTACAATAACTTTTTTTTTAAGTACTAACGGTCGTTAGTTATTTAACGGCTGTTAACTAACGACCGTTACTTTAACATTTAAAAATAAATTACGCACTTTGTCATTCATCTCAACGGTTCATTGCAAATTTAATCCTCACATAATTTACATAAATGGTCATTCATGTTATACATCAATTGCAAAAGAATTCCGCAGCAACACGCGGGTATCAACACTCGTTAGTTTCTACACTTAAAGCATGAAAAGCTAAGTTACAACTGTGCTATAAAGTCTCATAGTTTCATAATATATGCTCATGCAATTTATTTACCATCAAAGAACAAAATAATATTGTGGATATTTAATCAATGAATTAATTTTTTTCGTTAGTTTGAAAATGAAAGATACATAGAATCAAACATTTAAACTTATTTTAGAAACAAATTTTAATATTCTTTTATCTTTCTTTTCCAAAAACTTGCAACAAAATTTTATCTAATAAAACTCATTGCAAATCTCTTGAAAAAGAAGGTAATAAAGTATTAAAACTAGTAATTATAATTAGATAACTAAACAAGGTACAAAGTTATCATATCAAAAGGCCAAAAACATATGCTACTGAGTTGTTGTTTGGCTTCTTGTTTTATAAGGATGTGTCTATTGGCCATTTGCTACAATTGAGCGATGTGGGATACTATATTCAAACATCTAACTATTGTTTTTTTTAATAGCAAATACGCAATCACTTTGATATGACTTGACAAAATACATGCTTGTTCACATAACATGAATAACATCTAACATGATAGCAGCAGAAAACTTTGACTCATTTATGTTAAATGAAGTCATCCATTTGTTTTCTTTATCATGTACCATCATTTCTAACCAAGGTGCTTGATCATTAATGTTATAATGATATAGTCTTTGAGAAATTCTTGGATAGAAGTATTGTAGTACTTGCAAAACATTAACATTTTCGCCAAAAAAAGGTTAAACTTTGTTCGAATTTGACATAAACTTCCACAATCACATGAACACTAAAAAACTAATTTTGGGTTACTGTTTTAGTTTTTACAAGTTTTAGTGGAAATTTTGTAGCTTAATGATGTTGCTTTGGATCTATCGTATGGACCAGTGATGGACCAGGTTAGCACTCTTTTTTTAAAGGGAAAATTACCAAAATGGCCTATTGCGCTGCGGTCTAGGCATATTTAGTCCGTTTTTGTAAAATTCCCGTTTTAGTCCAGGTTGCCCTGGGCAAACTTTTTTGTATTTTAGGCAACTTTTTTGTATTTTAGACAACTTGAGAACACTTGTCATCTTTCGGTTGGCTATACGAAAGTCATGGCACTCTTTAGTTGGCTATACGAATGTTGCCTAGGGCAAACCGGGCTAAAACGGGAATTTTTCAAAAAATGGCTAAATATGCCTATACCCAGGGCAACCGGGCTATTTTACTAATTATCCCTTTTTTAAATCTTTGATTTCGTTTCAAGAATTATGTTATGGACAAGTGATGTATGGTATGAAACGATTTTGAATAACATTTGAAGGCAAAGTGGTTTCGTGCATTAAAAGTGAAATATTGTAGTAAGTAGCTTTTGTTTTTCTTCACGATATTTGGTTCCTAGTTGAATTAGTAGGTGTTTTATAATATGGTCATGCAAACTTATTTACCATTAAAGAACAAAATAAAAGTGTACTTTGATACTTAATCAATTAATTAAATTTTTTGTTTGAAATCGAAAATTATATCATTAAAGAGGACTATTACATCCAATCTAAAATTTAAACTAAATTAGAAACAAATTTTAATATTCTTCTATCTTTTTTTCCTTTTTTTCTAGTGCTTACAACAAATTTTTATCAAATAAAACTCATTGGAAACATTGGACGAAAAGGAAAGAAAAAGTAACAAAATATTAAAACTAGTAATTGAACAAAAGAGAAGTATGAAGTTATCATACCAAAAAGCAAAGAACAAGGACTGCTCTACCTTGTGTTTGGCTTCTTATTTTATAAGGATCCCTCTCATGGCACTTTTCACCAATCAAGCGATGTGGGATACAAACATCTAACTTTTATGTTCTCTTGTCTTGTTTGCAGCCTTTGGTTATGTTTGGCAAAAACTTTTTTGAAGCGTTTAAGAGCGATAAGCGACAAGTGGTAAGCATTTGCTTGTTTGGCAACACCTCAACAAGCGTCTGAAACATGATTAACTGCTCCAATCTTAAATGCTTCCTGGAGAAGCAGTAAACGACAAGCGACAAGCGGTAAACATTTAATTGTTTAACACTTTATAATTACAGCTACGCTACCAAACACATTTTTACTGCTACTGCTTACTGTGCTACTACCTACTGCTTCTTACAGCTACTGCTTGTTGCTACAGCTACTGCTACGTGTCGCCAAACATAGCCTTTGTGGAATGATTAATTTAAGGTGATTATGGTACTAAATTGCTTTCTTTTTTATGTAAGTGTGTGTACCTCACCATAAGATTGGTAAATCTAACGTCGGGTGTATCTTCAAACACATTTTCCAGAAAAAAACGACAATTTCCAGGAAGAAAAAGTGCACTTTGTGACTCAAAATTTGGTGCGACCCGGTCACACCTGGCTCCCATGTAAATTTGTCCCGATATCAAGAATTCATTTGTCACTACCACTCTTATTAAACAATAAGGAACAAAATAAAAGTCTATATGCCATTAAATATTGCTTAAAGAGTATTTTAGATACTTAAATGACAACTTAAAATTTCTATAGTTTTAGTGTTTTACTAAAAGGTTTGTGTTCCTTGTTGCAAATTAAAACCTGCTTAAAGCATGTTGTTTGGAATCTTCCCGTTCAAATAGTTGTTGGTTGCCATATAAAAAAATAAATAAATAAATAATAAATAAATAAAAATAAAAATAATCTCTTGTATTGAAAAGTATTCTACTCGTTATCACCACATCCACTATGTTATTTAAATCTTACATTATTTAGATCTTTAACTCAAAACCAACATTTATACTTTTATTGGAAACACATTTTAATATCTTTTTATCTTTTATTCAAAGTTACCAACAAATTTTTAACAAATAAAAACTCGCTGTTAATAACTTAGAAACAAAAGTAACAAAATATTAAAACTAGTAATTAGAACAAAAGTATGAAGTTATCATACTAAATTATTAAGTATGGCATTCCTTTATATCATAGGACATTTAAGCTTGTAACACATCATTTGCTTTGTTGCTCAGCAAATGGTGTAAATTGCTCATATACAGTTTTTTTAATAGCAGACTCACAATCACTTTGGCTCCAATTGGACTTGAATACGTCATTTTGATTCCTGGTGCAACTTTTAACGCATGTTTGTTATTGCTATACCAAATGTCTGCTTGTTCACCCGACACAACATGAAATAACATGTTATATGATACCGGTAGAAAACTTCGCCTCATTTATGTTCAATGAAGTCATCCGTATGTTTTCCTTATCATGTGACAACATAATTCTAACTCCCGGTCACTTTGTGTGTGGAATTCTTGAATAGAGCTATTTTAGTTCTTAGTAATAAACATGAACATTTTAAGGTCGACGAATTTGACATTCCACAATCACATGACAAACGAAGTAGAAACACACACAAACTACAACCTTATGCTATAATATCACGAAACCAGATCATAAAACACTTTTTAAGTCATTGAATTTGTCTCATAAATAAACCATTCTTCTTATTTAAAAAAAACAAAAAAACAAAAACAAAAAAAACTATACTTTACATCCAAAACTCGTAGACAAAATAGGATCTCGTTTGATTTTCAAGAAGTAAAGCAACAACAGTTACCAGCATCGCCTTTTTGACCCGGAAGATATAAACAATAACCATGAGTCCAACCACTAGGGTCTAGGGATGCACTCATGGGTTCAAAATCCATCATGTATTCCCATTTTGCACGCGACATATGTACAATACTTTATCCCATCACCGTTTGGTTCGAAACCTGTATTTTACTAACAAGAAAATGTATACATTATTTTTCTACTGATATAATATCAGTATGAAAATGTGAAGAAATATAATACTAGCAAGCAACTGAGATGAGTAGTTTTCATTAGAATTAAACAAAGTTCCAATAGGTCTTAAATTAGCATAAACTCCAAGTCTCCAACAAACAATATAATCTAGAGGCTGGAAATTGCAAACTTTCCTACATTTTTCACCATGAAACCTTCCTATGAGTTCGCTAAAGCTACCGAGACCCGAAGATGATAACTTATAGCTAGAACTCGCCTGTTCAAAAAGAAAACACGAACCAAAGTTATTACATAGAATTTGTTTGGAGTTTCCGATGATCAAAGCTTTAAAGGACTGCAGTTGACCAACTATACAGACAAAAATAAAGTGGGCAGTTGACATATTTACTGATAAATGGGTCGATTCGAGTCATTTATTAACTTTAACCCGCCCATTTCACCAGACAAATTAAACAAACTATTGGTGGACAACAAACCTTGAAAATATTGGTTGCGTAATTATGTAAGCATTTCAGTGACTGACTTCAAATCCAGCCCTTTGTTAAAACTGCATAATGCAAGAAGTATGTTAGCGGTGATCAAGAATATAAGCATAAATGATAACACGGCAAAAGTGTACTAATACCTCTAACCATGTTAAAACACTGCATACAACTTTACAAGTAGCTAATAACTATATTAAGTACCATGGACCCTCCAGACGTCTTGTTTAGCAACAAATTACTGAACTAAGACTTGAAAAGAATCAAGCATGATGCAGTAAAGGTGACAATTTTCACCAGATTACTCTTGAGCGGGTCAACTTGGGTTAGGTTCGATCACAAATACAGTTTAGGAGAAAACGGGTCAAATGGGTCGAAAGTCACCTAAAGTATAATTTAATCTCTACAGCCTCCTAAATCGCTTAAGTAAGAAATATTTATAACTATTGCATCATATTTGATGCAATAACCCATCATGTTATCATCCATTCTTATCGTGGTATTTGGCACCATTGGCCCAACTAGTCCAAGGGTCCAGCAAACCATCCACATGAACCATATCAGTATCTAGGCATAATAAAATCAAATATTGCCCTCCAGAGTGGCTCATAAAAAAGCTAAAATCGTACCTTTGCAGAAGGATCGCCTGCAGAAGTGGTTTTTCCCTCCAAAAGTTCACCATCATCATCATTCAAGAAATTCAAGGACCTCTTTGTGAATGAACTATTTGTCATTGCTTTCTGGCTAAGCACGCTCTTTAGCTTCTTATATTCAGTAGGCACTGATCTCTTTGGAGTTGACAGGTCAGGGGTTTCAACACTTATCTCCCTAGGTATCAACCGAATTTTCATCGGTGTCTCTGCATTAACAACTTGGAGAGGTTTCTCGTGCCTGACTGGATCAGAATTTGAACTAAATGCAGACTTGTTATTAGTTGTGGTAACAAGTTTTGATAGGGGAAGGCAACACTGGAGACGATAAGAGTTCAGTCTTTGCAGAATCATCAACAACTTTTGTTGAGAAGCGTTTCTTAAAAGATGGAGGCAAATGGGAAGGGTTAAGTAGCTCAGCTTCTGCGATACTATTTGAATATTGACTTGTAAGCATAATAAGCAAATATTATCCTTTACTATGTTGATTTTAGAGGAAGCAAGATGACTAGACCATTTAAGAACAAAATAAAAGTGTAGATACTTAATCAATGAATAAAAAATTTCGTTAGTTAGAAATTGAAATATATTCCAATAAGTTATTGCCACATTATATTTTCATTTTTATTTTACTCCATTAATATAGTTATCACTGCTACTCTTTAACTCTTTCATAAAATCAATAATTAAACTAAGACTAATAGTGATCACCAAACCGACTAAATAAACAATAACAAAGGCTAATGACTGAATGTCACAAAATCTGGTTCAAAGGTCCATTACGCGGGAAAGTAAGCCCATTACATAGAATCTAACATTTAAACTTGTTTTAGAACCAAATTTTAATATTCTTTTATTTATTTTTTTTCAAGAACTTGCAAGAGTTTTATCAAATAAAACTCATTGCTTATCCTGGAAAAAAGATAGTAACAAAGTATTAAAACTAGTAATTAGATAACTAAAAAAATGTAAAGTTATCATATCAAAAGGCCACAAACGAATGATACTAAGTTTTTGTTTGGCTTCTTGTTTTATAAGGGTCCCTGTATTGGCCATTTGTTCCAATCTAGCGATGTGGGATACTATACAAACATCTTGTTTGCAACCTTTGTGAAATGATAAATTTTAAGTGAACATGTTACTAAATTGCTTTATTTTTTTATGTGTGTGTGTGTTACTAGCTATAGTACGTATAGGTAAATCTAACATCCAATGTATTTTCAACACTTTTTGTATTCTTGATTTAACGATTTACTTCATATCATAGGACACTTAAGTTTGTAACACATGACATGTGTTGCTCAGCAAATGGTGGAAAGTATATTGAGTAACAACATGAACGTGTCGTTGGCAAACTAATTGCAAATCGTAGCAACGTATATGGTTTTTCTAATAGCAAATACGCAATCACTTCGACTCAAGCGGGACTCGAACACACTATCACTTTGATTCTTGAGGCAACTGTTATTGCATGTTTAATATCGCTAGACTAAATGCCTGCTTGTTCACGCAACATGAATAACATCTAACATAACACCAGTAGAAAACTTCGCCTCATTTATGTTCAATGAGTTATCCATTTGTTTTCTTTATCATGTACCATCATTTCTAACCAAGTGCTTGATCATTTATGTTATAACGATATAGTCTTTGAGAAATTCTTGGATAGAAGTATTTTAGTACTTGCAAAACATTAACATTTACGCCAAAAAAAGGTTAAACTTTGTTCGAATTTGACATAAACTTCCACAATCACATGAACACTAAAATAGACACATGACAAACGAATTAGAAAGGCAGACAAACTTTAAGTCATTAAACTTGTCTCATAAACAGACCATTGTCCATTCTCCATTGATTTATTTCAAAAAAAAAAAAAAAAAAAAAAAAAAAAAAAAAAAAAAAAAAAAAAAAAAAAAAACTAATTTTGGGCTGTTTTAGTTTTTACAAGTTAGCACTCTTTTTTTAAATCTTTGATTTCGCTTCCAGATTTATGTTATGGACAAGTGATGTATGGTATGAAACGATTTTGAATAACATTTGAAGACAAAGTGGTTTCGTCCATTAAAAGTGAAATATTGTAGTAAGTAGCTTTTATTTTGCTTCACGATATTTGGTTCCTATTTGAATTAGTAGGTGTTTTATAATATGGTCATGCAAGCTTATTTACCATTAAGGAACAAAATAAAAGCGTACTTAGATACTTAATCAATCAATGAATTAAATTTTCTGTTTGAAATTGAAATTTATTTCATTAAGAGGACTATTACATCCAATCTAAAATTTAAACTTAATTAGAAACAAATTTTAATATTCTTCTATCTTTTTTTCCCCCAAAACTTACAACAAAGTTTTATCAAATAAAACTCATTGGAAGGCCTGAGGAAAGAAAAGTAACAAAGTATTAAAACTAGTAATTAGACAAAAGAGAAGTATGAAGTTATCATACAAAAAAGCCAAGAAAATATACTGCTCCACTTGGTGTTTGGCTTCTTATTTTATAAGGATACTTCTGTTGGCACTTTTCTCCAATCAAGCGATGTGGGATACAAACATCTAACTTTTACATTGCATTGAACTATCGATCTTTTTATTGTTGCATCCAATATTTTAAAAACCGGGTTTTTAATCTACCTGGTCGATTCATTAACCGGTTCGACCGCCAGGTCAACTTGGTTTTTATTTAAAAAAGTTTTGAAAAAAACCAAACCCGGCTGGTCTAACCGTTTTTGTGGCCGAGCACCGATCCGACAGGTTGAACCGACCTGGTCGACCCGGGTTTTAAAACATTTGTTGCATCAGTTTATGTTCTCTTGTCTTTTTTGCAGCCTTTGTGGAATGATAAATTTAATGTGATCACGATACTAAATTGTTTTCTTTTTTGTGTCATTGTGTGTTATTAACCATAAGATTGGTAAATATAATATCTAATGTGTTTTCAAACACATTTTCCAGAAGAAAATAAAAATGGACAATTTCCAGAAAGAAAAAGTGCACTTCATGACTCGAAATTGGGTGTGACCCGTATCACACCTGACTCCCATGTAGATTTGTCCCAATATCAATAATTCATTTGTCAATACCACTCTTATTAAACCATAAAGAACAAAATAAAAGTGTATATGCCATTACTTATTGCTAAAACAGTATTTTAGATATTAAAACGATGACTTTAAATTGGGTGTGACCCGTATCACACCTGATACATGTCGTTTTGGAATCTCCCCATTCAAATAGTTGTTAGGTTAATTCTCTTAGTTCTGAAAAGTATTCTATTGGTTAGCACAACTAGTATATGTCATTTAAATCTTACATTATTTAGATCTTTAACTCGAAACTAACATTTATACTTTTTTTAGAAACACATTTTAATACCTTTTTATCTTTCATTCAATGTTACCAGCAAATTTTTATCAAATAAAAATGTACTAGAAACCTCAAAAAAAGTAACAAAATATTAAAACTTGCAATTAGAACAAAAGTATGAAGTTTTCATACCAGGAATATGCACTTGTCATTTGGTGTTTGGCTTCTGATTTTATAAGGATCCTTCTACTGGTCATTGGCTTCAATAAGGCGATGTGGGATACTAAATTACTGAGTATTGAATTCCTTTATATCATAGGACATTTAAGCTTGCAACACATGATTTGCTTTGTTGCTCAGCATTTATAGTTTTTTTAATAGCAGACTCACAATCACTTTGGCTTTAATTGGACTTGAATACATCATTTTGATTCCTGGTGCAACTTTTAACGCATGTTTGTTATCGCTATACCAAATGTCTGCTTGTTCACCCGACACAACATGAAATGACATGTAGTATATGATACCGGTAGAAAACTTCGCCTCATTTATGTTCAATGAAGTCATCTGTTTGTTTTCCTTATCATGTGATAACATAATTCTAACTCACAATCACTTTGTGTGTGGAATTCTTGAATAGAGCTATTTTAGTTCTTAATAAACATGAACAGTTTAGGGTCAACGAATTTGACATTCCACAATCACATGAACATCCAGAGTGCAAACATGACAAAAAACACGCACGTAAACTACGACCTTATGCTTTAATATCACGAAACCATATCATAAAACACTTTAAATCATTGAACTTATCACATAAACAAACCTTTCTTATAAATCGGCAAAAAGAAAACACTATACTTTACATCCAAAACTCATGGACAAGAGAACACAAATAGGATCTCGTTTGATTTTCAAGGAGTAAAGCAACAACAGTTACCGGTATCGTCTCTTTGACCCAGAAGATACAAACACTGACCATGAGTCCAACCACGAGGGATGCACTCATGGGTGCAAAATCCATCACCTATTCCAATTTTGCACGCGACATATGTACAATACTTTATCCCATCACCGTTTGGTTCGAAACCTGTATTTTACTAACAAGAAAATGTATACATTATTTTTCTACTGATATAACACATCTCATATTGTATGTTAAATTACATTATATATTTGAAGATTAAAAGCAATTATATGTTTTACCTTTAGCTGCTGGTGTAAATGTGGCAGTAAGAACTAGGAGAACAAACAATAGTTTCATTTTATTGTTTTTCTTCATTTTTGCATACATAAAAGATGGTTTGTATAGATGATGTGAATATATATACGGAAAAAATATTGATATTTATTAAGATACCAAATGAATTAAATTTGGCATTAAAATATTATTGTGATGTATTTTTATATGAAGATCTTGAAGATTTTTACAATATATGATTAGTTATACTTTTTGAAGATCTTGATTAGTTAATCATGTATTTGATTCATAACCCAAACCATTAGAATATTTTTTTAAGAATTTCATTAAAAATAACCTTACACTAGCAAAACTAGGGCCGAGCATCGGGCCGGATCCCGACCCGACTAAGCCCGATCCCGAAAGTCACCTAAATCGTAAACCGAATACCGACCCGAAAGTCGTTTGTTTTTTGGCCCGTCCCGTCCCGACCCGTCCCGAAAGTAGTCGGTTTTTGCTTGTATTTTGTTGGTTTTTGGCTCGTCCCGACCCGTCCCGAATCCCGAAAATGCTAAAAATCCATCCTGACCCGAGAAGCTATTATTCGGTTTCGAGACTATCGGTTTATGTCGGTTGTCGGGACTCAGGCGGTTTTGCTCACCCCTAAGCAAAACACAAACATTATACTTAAAATTTGTTAAGTGTTCACAAGCAAACAATAAATATGTGATAAATTTAGATGGAATATCGCCATATCGGTATGAATATGGGAAGAAAAATAACACTAGCATGCAACTCAGATGAGTAGTTTACAATTAAAATTAAACAAGAAATATTCAATAAGTCTTAAATTAGCATAAACTCCTACAAACAATATAATCTAGAGGCTGGAAATTGCGAAATTTCCTACATTGTTTCACCATGAAACCTTCCAACGAGTTCACTAAAGATACCGAGACCCAAATAACTTATAGCTAGAACTCGCCGACAGTAACCTGTTCAAAAAGAAAACACGAGCCAAAGTTATTACATAGAATTTGTTTGGAGTTTACTAGGATCAAAGCTTTTTAAGGATTGCAGGTGACAACTATACAGACAAATTAAACAAACTATTGGTGGACTACAAACCTTGAAAATCTTGGTTGTGTAACTATGTAAGCATTTCAGTGACTGACTTCAAATCTATCCCTTTGTTAAAACTGCATAATGCCAGAAGTATGTCAGCGGTGATCAAGAATACGAGCATAAATGATAACACGACAAAAGTGTACTAATACCTCCAACCATGTTTGAACACTGTATACAACTTTACAAGTAGCTAATAACTATTTTATATAAGTACCAAACATCCTCGAACTTCTTATGACATGTTACCCGTTCAAGTGTTCACTCGTCCCGCCCATCTTGCCAGCTCTATAATGTAGTGTAAATCATTAAAGATAAAGAGTACTCACTAATACAAGGTATCCCCACTGAGATCGACCTTCTTAGTAATCCACTCTGGTGCCTTGTTCACTAGAACCTCAAGGTGCTCTTCAATCTCTTCTGCTCAAAGAAATAAAAAGTTTGATTATGAACGTAATAATAAACATATTAATAAATCAGATTAGACAAAAATACCATAAATTTGTGCATACCCCTTTCCACGATGTCAAAGTTATTCAACAAGATTTTGTAAACAAGTTCGCTTTGTGTGATAAAAGAACATTGTGTAGATCGAGATACGTTGTGAATTGTCTCAACAATATCAGTTAAGCAATCAGATGTAGGTTGAAATGCTTTTAATCCACTTTGTGTGATGACATCATGTTCAGAAGTATCTTCCACCTAATACCAAAATAGTAATTTCTTAGGAGCTTTAAGAATGTAACATGTACACGTGCACCATGAATCATATATGGTATCACAATGTCAAGCTAGAACTGACAAAATGGGTGGGTTAGGCAAGGGTTCAAAACAGATTCGGTCATTCAGACCATGTTGACCCAACAAGTCTATGGGTCCAGCAAACCATCCACATGTTTCATATCAATATCTAAGTATCATAAAATAAAATTTTGACCTCAAGAGTGACTCTCAAAAGCTAAAATCGTACCTTTGCAGAAGGATCGCCTGCAGAAGTGGTTTTTCCCTCCAAAATTTCACCATGATCATCATTCAAGAAATTCAAGGACCTTTTTGTGAATGAACTATTTGTCATTGCTTTCTGGCTAAGCACACTCCTTAGCTTCTTATCTTCAGTAGGCACTGATCGCTTTGGAGTTGACAGGTCAGGGGTTTCAACACTTATCTCCTTAGGTATCAACGGAATTTTCATCGGTGTCTCTGCATTAACAGCTTGGAGAGCTTTCTCGTGCTCGACTGAATCCAAACTTGAACTAACTGCAGTGTCTTTATCAGTTGTAGTAACAGATTTAATAGAAGGTAAAACTGGAGACGATAAGAGTTCAGTCTTTGCAGAATCCTGAACAACTTTTGTTGAAAAGCGTTTCTTAAAAGATGGTGGCAAATGGGACGGGTTAAGTAGCTCATCTTCAGCGATATTAGGTAGTGTTTCAATTGATGACTCCTCAGGCAATGCGGGAACAGAAACTGTGATCTCTCTTTGGTTAAATGGCTCTGGAAGTTCAGCCTCAGGTACATCAAATCCCTATTTCAATATTGACATGTAAGCATAATAAGCAAATATTATCCTTTACTATGTTGATTTTAGAGGAAGCAAGATAACTGGTTCAGGTATATAGGTTCGGTACTTTCTTTACTGGTCGAAATGGGTTTGGATTGAAATAAGTCATTTTTATTAGGAGTCAAAAGTCAAAACAGGCAGGGCCAGGTCGTTTTGACCCACAAACACTATTTTGTCTATTTTTATTTTATAAACAATTAATGTCTCGATTCTGATTACAATGATAATATCACATTAATGATCTAAATCACTGAATATAGTAATTATAAGAGGTAGTGTGCCTCGGAAACAGACTTTGGACAATTTCCAACCCATTTGACCCTTTAAACCCATTCCACTTTTAGCTAACCTTTTTTTGACCCAGTTGACTTGCTTAAATGCTTAATATACAACATTACAACCCATAACCCCATACACCCATTCACTTCTAGTTACAGACAAGTATTACTGCTAAACAGCTTGTTGGGCTCATGAAACTCAAATAGACATATATCAGTTAGCATGAGGATAGTATAATACTCACCAACAGAACAAGATCATCTTATTATCAAGTCAATTAAGTCATGTGACTGAAGACGGAAAAGAATTACCTCTGAATGTTTATTGACCAACTTGAAGAGCCTATTGGAAAATGTGTGTGAAAGAGCTATGTAAGCAGAGTTTTCAATGTGACCTTCTACGACATCAAAATTTAATGTAACTTTTATGTCGTGCTCCACGCTCAGAGTCTTCTTATTGTGCAATAAGATCTTTTCAGTCTGAACAGCTTCAGGGAGAATGAACTTTATCTGTGCAAGATTTCTATACGAAAACTTCCTGAAAATTAGAAAACAGATGTGATCATTTTACACCCATATTCTCCTATAGATAAAGAATTTCCTTCAGAAAAATTGCATAGATAGATAATCCATGTTAGGTGAAATTTTATTTGAAAACTTTGTTTTCACCTATAGTATAACAATAACTTTCAAAAAAACTGATTTATGGTGACTAACTCTAATAAAACACGATTTGATTCAGTTAAGCAGTAAAACAGATGGCATGTCAGCTGACTATGAGCAACTTTGAGTCTCTAACCATGTTGACTTTTTTCCACCTAATGTATGTCACCTATCTACGCACACCCCCTTGTTTTAACACGTATGATATCCTTCTGTAAAAATCCCTTATTCTAGGACAACTTACTACATGAGCAAAATAACGTGCTCCTAAAGGGTCACGCCAAGAAGTTTACCGATCAACAACAATTCAAAAAGAAAAACAGGCTACATTTTTCTATTACCTTCCTGTGAGAGTTTCAACTTGACGACATATATTACGAAAAGTAGGCAACTGTTTACGCAGACCAAGCAGCCTAAGTGAAGTAGTCATACGATCAAAAAGCTCTGAAAGAGATTTGTACCTGGTAAAAGACAAAATTTATTAAATTATAAAATGTACCGAGTTTAACCATATACTGCAGAGCATAATGTACGTACTAAAAGACTCACTTTTCAGGGAGTTCAGCAGATTCCTTGTTGACCCTACTGTTCAAAGTCTCCTCGGTCTTCTCTGGCGTTGGAGACACAAAGTGAGCATCAAGACGCTGGCTTTCATGGATCTGCAATTTTTTGACTGGAGTAGAAGACACTGGGCATGATTTATCAGCCACGGGCAAATTGCTTTTATGGGACGATTCCATGATGGTCTGTTCTCCCTCGTGTGTTTTTTGATCCACGCTTGCCATGATAAGCAAGCAAATCGACACAAATGGAGATCTGAAAATATATCAGCTACTCAGAAAGATAAATAATATAAAACAAATGAGCTTGTAGTCTTGTACCAAAAAAAAATTATGATATTATCCTCATCCCCACAAGGGACATACGTATAAACTATATTTTGGTCGAATTTTAACTTCTATGGAAAATTGCTCGATGAGCCCAGAAAACAGTTTAGCTACGGTTATATTGAAACACCATCATAACTAGAATCAGAAACAAATAAAGCACATGGTACGATTGGTTAGGGAAGAATCAAGCAGATCCATAAGCAACTACAATTAGCTACCAACCTAAGTACATCCTAAAAAGACGGTTGTTCAATTCAGTCTTAAGAGTTTTAGTTACCTGTTTTTCTATTTAGTACTACGAATCCAAACCTTAGTCTTCTCGGTGGGGATTAAGATACACTTAAGCGAAAACATTAAAATTTCATATCTACACATTAGATGCATATGAATCATGTCAACAAATGAAATTGAGAAAAAAAATTTGTTACGATATACGATTTTAGTAGCTTTTCTAAACTACAAGTTCCATTGCACCATATAATTATGAATACGAGTAGCAAAAATGTCACTAATTCCCAACTCAAACCTTTTAATATGCTAATTCATAAAATATTTGCTGATGAATAAACACCCTAACTTCCTAAGAAGCTAATTAACCAACCATAACGCCCTTCAAAAAAAAAATTAACCAACCATAACTAATCAGCGTGACAAAGCCAAGCTTAAAATAAGACCACATCTAAAAACATAATTCAACCCCGAACCCTAATCAAGTAAACGGGTGAGGTTTTTGCCTGTTCAAGTAATGAGAGAAGGACGACTTCTTGACTCAAATGTACACGGCCTAATCAAGATTTTTAAAGAAGGCGTGAAAACCTTTATTACCACAAAAAACAAAATACAAAGTAACAACATAGTACACTGAACACGACATAACCCAAAAACAACAATAAGACACAATCCCATGAGGAGACGAAGGACACATACACAAGGCCTAACCCGTGTCTATCCCCATGACCAATTCCGACTCTTTCCTCGGCCACACCCAAACACCTACCTAGTGAGGTTTAACGCCAAAACACTAATCTATAAAGGTTACCCGGGGACGACAAGTTTTTGACACCCGAGCTATCCCAAATGGGGATACCTAGGGGGTGTTTGTTTAATCTTATATGTGGGCTTATGAGCTTATTTGTGTTTCGGCTTATATTTCACAAGCCCCAATTTTCCGGCTTATTTTGAGACTTGTGGGCTTATATAAGTCTCAAAATAAGGTGGAAAATTGAGGCTTACGAAATATAAGGCGAAATAAAATAAGCTAATAAGCCCACATATAAGCTTAAACAAACACCCCCTCTAGTGAGGTCTGAAGCCTAAACCCTAAAAAATTAATAAAAAATTTATATAAGTATAAACCCAAGATTTTCATTCGCGGAACGATAAGCGTAAACCCAATAACACAGATCGAGCACTAAACATAGAATCAAATCAAATGAAATGAAAAGGTTAAATAATAAAGCAATCAATTGAGCAAGCAGATGAATAGATATATATATATATATATATATATATATATATATATATATATATATATATATATGATTACTTGTAATTAGGATTGAAATGATGTGATTGGAATTGAAGTTTATAGATTTAGGTTTTAGTGATGGGATGGGAGTGAGGAAGAGGGATAAAAAGGGGGGAAATGGAAAGCGGGCTTAAATTGAAATAACTTGCGAGGAGGGGTGTGCATAGCTTGGTTATACGTTTATTTGGTTCGGGTTGTTCGGTTAAAAAGTTTTTTTGGGTTATAATCGAAAACCGAACCGAACCGAAAATATCTATGATCGAATCGAACCGACAATCGAACCGAAGTTTGATTCGGTTATTGGTCAAAACCGAAAACCGAATTTTGTACTTGAATTACACTATTTATTTATTTTTTTAAATTTAATTATATATATTTTTGGGGAAAAAAAATATTTCAAGAATAAAAAAGTGTTTTTTATCTTAGTATGAAATTTTAATAGACATTTTTTATATATAAAATAATATAAATATAGAAAAGAATATATATATTTATATAAATTCGGTTTTCGGCTCGGTTTTCGGTTCAGATAGCCAAACCCATATTCAAACCGAAAACCGAATTTTTTATTCGGTTCGCTTCGGTTTTAATAAATTCAGTTCGGTTATATGTTCGGTTCGGGTTTTTTTCGGTTCGGTTCACTTTTCGGTTTATTACCCGAACCGTGAACACCCCTACTTGCGAGTTTTGGTTTATAAGGGTGCGTTTGGTTTTATAAATAGCGCGAGACGTGGCATGGCGGCATGAATAAGTCTTGTCTTAGTGATTAATGTAAACCTTTTACGTGTATAAGATGTGGCATGGCGGCACAAAATATGAAAATATTTATATGTTTATATTATGTTTCGTATATATATCGAGTTTACAAAAAGATGTGGCATAAGGCGGCATAACGTGTGGCATGGCGGCATGACCAAGCCTCGCGTCTTTTAAAACTATGGCAATTAGTATATGGGTATTGATTTTGAAAATATTATAGGAATGAAAAAATAATAATAATAAATAATTATCCTATTTGCGCGCTTTTTAGGGCCCGTTTGGTATATAGGTGGGTTTAGGATTTGAATTTGGATTTAAATTTGGATTTGAATTTAGATTTAATGTAAGAGAGAGAAAAAAATTTGATAAGAAAAAATAATATCATTTAAATTAAAAGAAAAATATTTTAATAATAATATTATTATTTAAAATTGATGTTAGTACTTTAAAAAAAAAAAAAAAAAAAGTAGTGTAAAGAGAGATATAAACATTGGCCCACCATCTGTCAGAAAAATAGACAAAAACCAACCTTCCCACCCAAGATTCGATACAGTGCATTTTTTATGGCATTTATCCCAAACCCAAAATGCAAATAATCAACCAAACAAATATTTTCACTTTTAAAACTCCAAACCCAGCTAAAACATGTCAACCAAACGGGCCCTTAGAACCATAATGGCAATTACTATTGGTATTGATTTTGAAAATATGATAGGAATGAAAGTAATTATCCCTACATATAAAATATTAAATGTTGTTTGGGAGTGTCATTGCACTTTCAAAGTCTCACCTAAAGGGTGTTTATTTTCTCTGGGGCCCTTACTATCTCTTAATTGGAGACTCATTAAAACTACACTACCCCTATAAAAGGCTAAGGAGGTGTTTACTAAATTAAACGGTTTAATTAAGACTTTCATATCTAACCACTTAATTTAGTGAACACCCTCACTTAGGATTGCACCTTTAATTTTGAGAAAGCACGAGGATGGTTTTTGGTTTACTTTTTATCATGCAAAACCCTAACAATCACCGATGATGAAAAACTACCTTCCGCAATTTCAGAATCCCCCTTGCCGAATGTCTTGTTCTCCATGGTCAAATTATGTGGGTTAATTCCTTCCAAAAAAGCGTACTTGGGAGTTTCCTACCTCATACGGATCGGCAGTCAACTCTTTTTGTATCCCATTCGAATCTAAGTCGCACTAACGAGGTTTTGATATAATTGTAATTTAATGAATATTTGTGTCTTTTTATTGAAAGATTAAATTGAAATGATTTACAACTGTTGTCTTCGACGTTTGTTATTTGTTGTGTAGTTCTGGTTTGATCTTCTTTTCATTTTTTGTTTGTTGTGTAATTCTAGTTTGATCTTCTTTCCGTAAATGCAAGTTCAATGAAACATAACATTAAATCTTTTATATAATAAAACAAAACCCTTATTGGGAATTTTTCATTTCAAAAAAATAGATTCATACATTATTTAGTAATAATTTTATTTAAAAAAAATATATTTTCTTATTAGGTAATATTTTATATTTATCCATAACATAAGTAGAAGATAAATACAAAAAATATAGATAAGATACAATTAACAATAGAATTAAAAATTTTAAATAATTATCTTTAATAATAAAAAACTATAATTAAACATCATAAATCAAACAAAACAAATATTAAATTATTTGTTTTTTAATAAACAAAAATATATGATTAAAAAAAAAAAAAAAAAAAAAAAAAAAAAAAAAAACGTGCGTGCGCGGGCATTATAAATAGTAGTTTCGTATGACAATTTCAAACGCAAGATAAATACTATGTTGTTCCTTTATGTATTCAGAAAAGATTGGAAGCACAGCTTGTGTTTAAACTCTTATCCAACTTTATGTAAAATTGTTATGTTTCAATAATAATAATAATAATAATAATAATAATAATAATAATTACTAATAATAATAATAATAATAATAATAATAATAATAATAATAATAATAAGGTGCTGTTTGTTTGGGGTATTTGAAATGGCTTTTGAAATAATGTGACACTTATTTGTAGTTTGGTATACCACTATAGGAATTATAGGAATCAAACAATGGATTCAAGAAAAAATGATTCCACTATGACTTAGGGCTCGTTTGGTTTATAAATGGGTTTAGATTCGGATTAGGATTTGGATTTGGATTTGTGATGAATGAATATTAAGAGAGAGAAAATATATTTTAATTGATATAATAAGTAAATTGTATTCAAATATAATATTTTAATAAAAAAAAAGTGTTGTGAGAGAGGTACAATGTGTCCCACGGGTTTTACATAAAACCCACCATACATGAGTGGAATGAAGAAGTAGTAGGTCCTGCAGGTTTCAAATTATTACTTTGTCTACCAAACACCATTTATCATCTCTCATACTCAAATCCGAATCCCACACCCCTCAACCAAACAGGCCCTTAGTAGGTTTCCATCAAATGCCACATCTTTCACCCATGACCTCACATGTACAAATAATATCAACCACATCTTTTTTTAGTTTACTATTTTATATTTATTTTTTTCTCATATAGTTTTACAAATAATACTTTTAAACTTAATTTTAATTTATAAAATATATACTATTATACATTTTCTCTCTCCTCCGCTTCTATCACGCATTTCTCAAATTCAAATCCGATACCAATCCCGTTTATAAACCAAACGCACCCTAAATCCTTTATTGTTAGAAAACAAATGGTATGAACTTGTATCGAATACTTATTATTATTATTATTATTATTATTATTATTATTATTATTATTATTATTATTATCAATTATTTTATTATTATTTTTTATAAATATTATTATTATTATTATTATTATTATTATTATTATTATTATTGTTTTTATTTTTTTATTATATTATTTGAATTATTATATTAACTTTTAAGTTTTATATAAAAATTTGAACTACATTACGTTGTGAGTCAACCAAACACATCAATAGATTTCATCAATTATAATTACAACACATTAAAATTATTACGCATTCCAACTATTTGAATTAGAATTACATCTACATCAAATTACAATTCTTCCAAAGATTACAATGCCTTCAAAATAGTATGTGAACCAAACGCCCCCTGAGTTTATTTCTGTTGGCATGCTTTCAACTAGTAAAGGTGACAAGATGGGTGGGTCGGGTGGGTCAATACAGGTTCTTCTAGAACAGGTCAATTATCAATACCTTAAGACGTACATATTTAGCAATTTGTGACACGTTTAGCCTGTTTAGTTCGTCCCATCTCAGCTAATGTTTGGATAATTTACACCACCCCATCTGACCTGCTCATAAAAATGGGTTGAAATTTCCACCTTTATGCCAAAACAATATCCAGTTCATTATGTGCAGTTAAAAGATAATACGCACGTGCATCTCCTAAGGAAAGTCGTAGATGGTAATTCTATGTGACTGTAAACTTTTTTTTTTAAGTTTATATGAGATTAGGCAAAATTTACAACAAAATGTGATTTCTTAATATAGAAATGAGCTCACCTCCCAAAAATTGTAGTCACCTCCCAAAAATTGTAGTCACCTCCACTCTTTGCTTCTAACCAATCAAAAGTTGTAGTCAAATCCCAATATAGAATTATAGATGCCAGCCATAGAAAAAAAAGGAAAAAGAAGTCAAAGTCTTCATTGATCTTTGACATTTCTCATATGTACGTTTATCATTTCATGCAAATCCATATATCAACTATCAAGTGCTAGTGGATAGAATAGTAACCATGGTATAGTTTGCACTACTTTTGGCATTATATCTATAATCTTTTACGTTAATGAAGGGAATGAGAAATGAAAATGATCCATGTTTTTATCGTTTGCTACTTTTATCTAATCAATTAGTAAACAAATATCATTTCTTAGAGAGATTAATTAGCTATCTCAAGTTAAATTCTTATCATCATGTCTACTTACTGATCTGCCTCAAATTTACATCGACTAATGATAGTCTTTTTACATAGTTTTAGCTTTAGTTTACTCTCTTGTAAACTTCCTCCGAATTACATCCGATACGTACACTTAGTCCAATAAAATATCAATTTCACTGCTAGATACCAGTTCGAATACATGAAACTTCACTTGACAAACTTCCTTAACCACCTGTTTGGCTATCGTTATGTAAATTACAAGTTTCAAGGTTTCTAGGTTTACGAGTCAAAATTACTTGGGCAACGAGGTTCTTAAAGTTGATTTGAATGGTGGATCGATTCTCCTAGGGGGAAATCGTTTTCTTTTGCCACAAGGTTCTTGAACTTTCGGTTTTGAGCCTCAAAGGTGACAAGTAATTTTTGCTGATTTAGATTGGAGTAAACGCCGATTTATAAATGCAAGAGCATATGTTGTGGTTCCCGAATTAGTGGGAAAATTCATTACAATTTCTTGGTAAATATGAGATATCTCGAAATGGAATGTCAAACGAACATTCCCTCAAGATATAAGTGCCATTCTAACATGACAGGTTGACAAACAGATACATACATTGCACGCACACAAAAAGGTGTGGATTGGTGGTGATGTTAGCACCAGAGAAAACTACGCGTTAATTGATGCCTCATATGAAACAATGGGGTTGCCAACACTTTCTGTGAAGCTCAACATTGTATTAACAACTGGTCCTAATGATGTTTTTAGCAAGTTGCAAAATTTGCTTTCTCCAACTTACTAATATTAGAAAGTGACAGTGGATCAAATTGATGGTGGTAACCAAAACTTGAGCGCGTTACTATATTGTCTTTGAATTGGTTTCTGTTCACATAATGAATGACCACAAAATATAAAGTAAAGTAAAGTAACTCCCAATACCGTCTTCCACAGGTTATGGGTCCCGATACCGTCTTCCACGGTGTATGGGGGAGGTTGAGACGTAGACAGCCTTACCCCTACCTAAGGTAGAGAGGCTGCTTCCGGTTCTACCAATGGTAGAAAATGACCACAAAATATAAAGGAAAATAAAGAGAAATAAATATATCAAAATAGAAAACATATGTAAAAACAATCAAACAATAGTCTTAGACTGGATCACATGATGATATGATGTCAATCTACAAAAGTCGAGTCTCTTGCCGTGTTAATCAGTTAAGATATCATTAGTCTAATGTGGTTGAAGTTTCTTCTTCAACTTAAGGTGAACTCTTTACCTATAAAACAATCAATTTCCTCCTATGTTACTTGAAATTACCAGTTAAAAACAAACGAAACTTCACTTGATCACCTTTATTCACTCACAAGCTTAACAAAAAAAATGAACTGTTTAATGGCGTTTACGATCCTCCTTTGTTTCTCTATGGCCATTTGTTTCACATCTGCAGCTGACACAATATCTGCAAACCATTCTCTATCCGGAAACCAAAAAATTACATCCAAAAGTGATAATTTTGAGCTTGGTTTCTTTGGGCCTTACATAGGCATTTGGTATAAAAAGGTTGATTCTTATCACTATCCTAACATAGTCTGGGTAGCAAACAGAGAAATACCTGTCTCTGACACAGTTAATTCTGAACTAAAAATCGTAGATGGTAACTTAGTGCTCTTAAATGAGTTTAAGTTACAGATCTGGTCCACAAATGTCACCACCATTAATTCGAGTTCTGTGATTGCTGTTATTCATGATGATGGTAACCTAGTTTTGACAGACGGGTCAAATTCAGTTGAACCAGTTTGGCAAAGTTTTGACCACCCAGTTAATACTTGGTTGCCTGGTGCTAAACTTGCTTATGATTTTAGAAGTAAAAAGAAACAGCTTCTGACTTCATGGAAAGATGAAGACAATCCTGATGTAGGGCTCTTTTCTTTAGAGCTTGACCCGATTGGTAAAGAGTTTATAAGCAAGTGGAATGGCTCCCATCAATATTGGACAAGCGAGACTTTGAATGTTGGTTTAGATTATAATTTTAGCTTTATTTCAAATGAGAATGAGAGTTACATCACTTATTCTTTGCATGATCCTTCCAAGATATCAAGTATGTTTATTGATCTTTCTGGTCAACTTCAACAACAAACATGGTTGGAAAGTACGAAGGAGTGGAATTATTCGTTTCAGTTTCAACCAGATTCTAAGGTGTATGCTTTATGTGGCACTTTCGGTATTTGCAGGCAGACTGAATTCGCATTCTGTAATTGCTTGACTGGCTTCAAGCCTAGATCAGAAAGTGATTGGACCCAGAGTGATTTCTCTAGTGGGTGTGTGAGAAAAACTGAGTTGCAATGTGGGAGAAATGAGGAAAATTCAAATTTTATCATGATTAAAGTAAGAAATTTGCCTTCAAATAAGTTTGCGGCTGCTGGGAGTGCTGGAGAATGTCATACCACCTGTATGAACAATTGCTCCTGCAATGCTTACTCTTTTGCCAAAAACGAGTGTTCATTGTGGGATGGAGAGCTTTTAGACCTTTTAGAAGACAATGCTAATGGGAAAACAATCTATGTCAAAGTTGCTAAAGACCTCCCGGCCATTTATAGATTCCCTGTGGGTCCTGTTTCGGGGTCTTTTGTAGGTCTCTTATTACTCTTGGGTTTGATTCTGCTAATAATCAACAGAAAAAAGGGCGCATTAAGTAGACAAACAACAATGGAGGGATCATTGTTGGTGTTTGTGTACAGAGATCTGCTAGTAGCAACAAAGAATTTCTCAGATAAACTGGGAGGTGGTGGTTTTGGTTCAGTTTATAAGGGAGTACTTAGTGATTCATCCATTGTGGCGGTGAAAAAGCTTGAAAGCATCACTCAAGGAGAGAAGCAATTCAGGAGCGAAGTCAGCACAATCGGGAACATCCAACATGTTAATATTGTACGTCTTCGGGGATTCTGTGCAGAAGGTAACAAAAAGTTACTGGTGTATGATTACATGTCAAATGGTTCTCTTCATTCACATCTTTTCAGTGAAAAACAAGATAACGTTCTAAACTGGAAAACTAGATATCAGATTGCACTAGGAACTGCAAGTGGGTTGGTTTATCTTCATGAAAAATGCAGGGACTGTATAATTCACTGTGACATAAAGCCAGAAAACATACTCTTAGATGCCGATTTACATGTGCAAATCGCAGATTTTGGTATGGCAAAGCTTGTAGGTCGAGACTTTAGTCGGGTTTTGACAACTATGAGAGGGACCAGAGGGTATCTAGCTCCGGAATGGTTATCAGGGGCGGCCATCACAGCCAAAGCAGATGTTTTTAGCTATGGAATGATGTTCTTTGAATTAGTGCATGGCAAAAGAAACACGGAGCGATATGAAGATTTAAATTTTACTTTCTTCCCTAGTTTGGCTGCAAGTGTTCTTATGGTGGGAGGTGACGTCCTTAGCCTAATCGATAGTAGGTTAAACCGGGAAGCTAGTGTTGATGAAGTTACCAAAATTTTCAAAGTAGCATATTGGTGCATTCAAGATCAGGAAGACAACAGACCTTCAATGAGTCTTGTGGAACAGATTCTTGAAGGAGTTACCAATGTGAACATGCCTCCTATCCCGAAATATGTCAACTTTTTTGTTGATAAAACTGAGCATGATCTTTTTTTCACCAAGATATCCTCAAATGGGAATTCCCAGAGCAGTTTTCCAAGTGGTTATTCCCTGTCGGACAGTGAATTATCTTTTTGACGTTTTATTCTCTTTAACTCATTGATTTAAGACCACATACTACACCCTATAAGAACAAGGTTTGTAAGTGTTTAGAATGATATTTTTGTTGCATTTGCATTTTTATAACTTTCTCCAGAACTATATATTCTTGGGCATTGGTGTTCTTTTGATATTTGTGGGAATTATGATTTTGTTGATGGTTTGAAAAGTCTATCATTTTGAAATAAAGCCGATATTTGTTGGTTTAAGTTATTCTAATTGCTCATTTCAATAGCTTCATAATTTTAGTATGAATATCTAATATAAGATATATGTATTCATAAAATGAGTTAATTACAAATTTTGTTCATGTGATCCGCACTCAATTGCACCTCTCATCGTTAAACTTCATTGCATTACGCGTTTTTTTTTTTTTTTTTTTTTTTTTTTTTTTTTTTTTTTTTTTTTTTGTTGTTGTTGTTGTTGTGAGTGAAGGTTGTATTTTTAGTGGTGTCATAAGAATTTTATTAAAAAATGTGTTTATATTATAATGATGTTATAGAATATATACTTACAAAATTTATAAGACACGACTACGACAGCACCTAACTGCCTTAAATCTTAGTTATGTTTGCGTAAAAACTTGGTTATGTTTGTGTAATTGTGTAAACAACTAAACATACTAAATTACATTTCACTTATGCGCCATTGGTAGCCACACGGCTGTTATATGATATGCCATAGGATTTAACAAACTAATTAGATGATAATGATTTTTCACAAGACAACAATCATATGAAACCGCACGCCAGAATGCCAGACTATATAATATCATCTTTCAGCTATTAAAGACCAACTTGTTATATGACGAGTCAATAAAACGCTAAACTGGGAATGATACCAAAACTTGGACTAAAGTCATGTACTTTGTAATATCATCTTCGTGCAGCCTAAAATACAAATACAAATCTATAGACCTTAATCATATGAAAACTTTGAATGTAAAATCTAGCAATAAATGACTTATAGCTTAACTCTTACATGTTATCTTTCATAGATGTTGAAATTCGGTTTGACATGAATTGATATGATTTTAAGCTCCAACTTTAGCAACTTTTCTCTGCTCAATTTGACCAGTCAACGGACACTGCATTTCTGTCCAACTTATTGGATCCATCGTGGCACCTATAAAGATCGCGACACCAACAACAAAAATAGTTATGAGCAACATTGTTTGTCTGTTAATAAGGAGGTACACTTTGACTTGATGGCGTCAAAGAAACAATTATCCTAATTCAAAAATGATAGAAAATAGTTTTATAAGAGCGATTATTTCAATATTAAACAATTCATACGCAGCCTTCTTGTTTTGAGGAGGTTTCATATTAATTTGAGATGTTATAAAAACTGAGTTTATTTATGTTGGCATGCTTTCAACTAGTAGAGGTGACAAGATGGGTGGGTCGGTAGGTCAATACAGGTTCTTCTAGAACAGGTCAATTATCAATATCCTAAGATATACATATTTAGCGACTTGTGACGCATTTAGCCTGTTCGACCCATTTCAATCTTAGCTAATCTTTGGATAATTTACACAATCACAACTGAAATGTTCCTAATAATGGGTTGAAATTGCCACCTTTATACTAACATAAATATATTCAGTTTCAGAGAGAACAAGAGCTGTTACCTGCCATGCTTTCTGCTGATACAACACCCAATTCATTCTGTGCAGTTGAGAGATAATATGCACGTGCATCTCCTAGGGAAATCTTATCAATGAAAGTTTTGTTAAAGGTGACAAATTGACAACATTGGAACAATTAAAGGTTTTATTGATGACAACATAGAAAATAAAAATATATATTTGCAAAGAATATTGAAATGAAGGATACAACTGAAGCTTTGACAATGTCACCGGGGCGGAAGGATGTGTGCATATCTACTTTGTCAATCTCGGTTGCTCTAACATCTTGTTGCCTGTTCAAATACAAAACATGTGAAGTTCAGAATTTAAAGATCAATAATGACATCTTGAAGACTACATTTATATCTGATGCAAGAGTGAATGAATCAACATGTCCGTTGACATGTGTCTGCTAGTATGCACTATGAAGTTAACCATATAGCGTACTGTATGGCTTAAGACTATAACTAATGTAACTATGTAAGCATTTTGTATCATATTGTTAGGACCAATCTTTTGGCGTGTGGTAATATGTAAGCTGTTAAAGGACAATCAAAGAAGTCCTTTCGGTAGACTTTTTTGGGTCGAAAGATTGACAACTTTCTACCAATACCAGCATACTGATTCAGAGTAAGGTTTTACTTTTGCTATTGGATTTGTGTTACTCAAACGCCTTTCGTGATTTTTACGATTTCAAACATGAAGTCAACTCCTAGTTCTGTAACTGGTTGTCATTTTGAGTACAAACTTGGGTATATCCATATATAATTTAATTAACATATTTATGTACATTTTCTAATGTGGCTATCTCTAAATCACTCCAAGATAGATTAAAGGTAATGCTAATAAGCTTGTAACTAAAACAAATCTTAAATGCACATTACCTGATGATGCCTGAGAATTTTTCTCGGACAGATTTTGAACCAACACACATAACATCTGCTGAAGCCATCCTAGCCATCACCTTAGTTACCTAATGTAAGCAATTTAAACAAATCAGTTTACTATCAATAACAGTTACGTGATTATGGCATAAGCTAAATAAATCACAAATTATAAAACTAGTAGAGGTGATTAAGTGAATCAAGTAGCTTCACAGTTTTATATATAATTACCTTTGGATGCAACTTAGCTTTGTTAAAAACCATGTTGTGTCCATTAAATGGAGATTCGTAAAAGTAAATCAAATTACAGAATTGAGTGATCATTCATATATGGGTGGTTGCAAATCAAGATTTGGCGTTTCATTTATGCAAATAGTTTTTTTGTAAAAATTTAGAGAGGAAGATAAAGATTTGGATTTTCTTCATATGCGTTTTTATGAGAAATGAAGACGATTGCAAAATAACTAAAATGCCCATACAAAAAGAGCAGGATGTGCACATGATACATTTAAGTGATTTAACGGTGCTCTATTAACGGAACTGTTAATGCAAGTAATTTTATGTGCAAGAAGAGATATAAAAGATTTCAGCAAATGTACTTACTCGAGCGATCACAACAGAGCCTGGCTCAGGAACAGGGCCGTGGGCTTTGTGTCCGATTACTTCCACTGTTGGCCTCTGACATTCAATAAGAAAAAACAATACATAAATTAATTGATTAATTAGAAGAGAAACAGTCATAGAAGCCTTTTAATGATGACACAAAGAAACACTAAGCAATATTTCAGCGTGAAAAGAAGAATGTATCAGCTAATACGTAAAATAAAAAAAGGTCAACATGCTCAATGTTATGATCAACAACGCAATATCCTGGAGTTAACATGTAAATGCCAAGTATCACTAACATGACCATCTTCATTCTAAAAATAGATATATTGCGCTTTATATGACATCACCATCTTAAAAACAAAATTTTATAATACTAAGCACATTTTTATAGCCTGCATAGCCTCTTTTATACTCCAAAACTGTACCGCATTCATGGGCGGAGCTTAATGAGGACCGGGAAGGGTCCTGGCCCCCCTAGGCCTAAGCCCGTTAGTGTATTTATTTGCGATTTCATGTGTTAAAAAAATATATATATATATATATTTTTTTTCATCTCGGCCCTCCCATCAAATGTTTTTTCGGGAAAAATTTTGTTTCGGCCCTCCCACAAAAAAATTTCTATCTCCACCATTGAATTCGCATTTGCATCCCAATGCTAATAAACCTAGGTTATTCTAAACTTCTTATTTCACGTTTTTTCCTATTTAAACACGATATCCAAGTTTATACTCCCTCCATAGTTAAAAACAAAACTGTGCCCTAGCTTCTTCTTTTTCGGTTAACCCTGGTTTCCGACCTTTTGGCCGACTAATCCATGGGGTATAAACAGACTCAAACCAGGTAAAGCCCTCCATTTCGCGTGGCTACTTTACGGTTTTCTGTTTTCTGCACCTAGTTGGAATTGAACTTACTAAACTTTTCCAAAGTTCACCAAACTTTTCTAATAATCACATCAAATCCAAAATTGCACCCTAACAACATTATTTATTTAACGCTCCTATCTTAAACACTACTAAAAGACGCGTTTAGCTTTTACGTCATTTTAAACTTCATTCATAACCACACATACAACTACGTTACCAAACGCTTTTATAAAACTATGAGCAACTATTCCTAACCGCTACCGCTCGCCGTTACGCTAAAACAAACAGAATTAACCGTCATAACAAACATGTAAACCCTAGGTCAAATATGAGCGCGTGAGAACACGCGCGGGCGCGTGAGTGTAAATATACCTGGTCTGAAGACTCCGGTGAGGGAGGGGTGACGGAGCGGCGGCCGGTGATGGAAGCGTAAACGGTGTTGGTGTCGCGTGAGAGGTACGCGCCTTTGCCTGGTTTGATGTCGGTTGACTTGCCTAGTATTTCGCCTGGTGTTACCATCTCTTCTTCTTCTTTTTGCATTTTTGATTAACTGTGTGTGTGTGTGTTTTTAGTGTGTGTGTTTTGTGGTGGTGGCCGGCGGCGAGTGTGGTGGTGAGGGTTTTATACGGCGGCGTTGTATTCTTTTATGGGAAAACCTATTTTCCAACGGCTACAAGTATTGGAAAAGGGTAAAATCTAAATAAGGGCCGGTCCGAAACCGAACCGAACCGAACCGACGAAAATCGAACCGATCTGAAACTAAAAACCACTAATATATATAATCGAAACCGAACCAAATATATTCAGTTCGTTCGGTTTAGGGTGTGTTTTTTTCGGTTTTAGGCCGAACCGAACTTAATCGAAACTGAAAACCGTTAATATATAAAACAGAAACCGAATCATATATGGTCGGTTCGATTCGGTTTGTAAACGTGTTTCGCATTTTTTCATTAACATGATTGTAAATACAAATATTCGTATAAAAACGTTATTTTTGTTTAATAAATTTTTTACGTTTTGTTAATGACAACTATAAAAACGTCTTAAGTAAAGGTTTAAGTAAACAAGTTTTAAACAAAAGTTATTATTTGTTAACAATTACTTAAGATATGTATATGGATCTATGCACAGATATATGGATCTGTTTGTTTGGGTTTGTGACTAGGTATGTTTTGCCTATTTAAGCAAGCCTTTTGCATTTATTTTTCCTCATCTTTACAAACATATTTCTAACATCTTATTACATTCTCATACACATTTTTCTTTGTCGTTATCTTGTTTTATATTCATATAAGTGATCTATCATTTTATCAAGGGAAGAACATCAAGTCTTTTGTGTTGTAGTTTTTAGCTTTGTTTTTGCAACATTGTTGTGCTATAATACCCCACTAGTATATTTCAAAGTTCATAAACAACATTATACACCAAACATAGAAAGTTAGGTTAGTATTTTAGTTATCAAAATACACAGAGAGAAATGTTGGTTCTGCCTAGATTGTAACTCAATATAATCTAGTTTATATCGATAAAAGTATAATCTAGTTTAGGTATGCATATAGTTTATATAGTTTATATCGGTAAAAGTATAAACGACGTTGTACGGTTTTCTTCGCCAAGAAGGAAGCTTGTTGACATAGTGAAGTAACTCTCGAGTCGGAAACTCGAGGAATGGAATAGAGCGAGGAAGGAGCTTCATGACCAAATCACTATAAATCTTTGTGTCTTGGTTTGATCTCTCTTTTACCCATTTCTTATTTTGCATTTACTTATACATATTATCACTACTTGAGTTCACAATAAGTTTCGAAACTAAGATTTGCGCAATGACTGATAGAGAAAATTGAATTCCATTTGCGCTTGGGGATTAGAGGAAGTGGTCTGTGATTTTAAATGATTTTATTATCATGTCTTCAACATAAATTTGGGAATTTTGGTTAGAACTTAAAAGTTGAATACACTTAAAAGTTGAACTTATGATCATTTTGTTACTATGTTACCATTATTAGAAATTGACGTATAGTTCGATCCATTTTCTTCCCATAAAACCCTTACTAATATGTTAAGAGTAAATCATAAAATTTGTTTATGTTATTAGATGATGATTTGCTGGTTTAACTTTTAGTTAATAGTTCAAAACTAGAGTTGAAGTATGTCTTTCACGGTAAAAAAGTAAAAACTGCTAGTAAGTAGAGTTTTTGGTTACCAAGACTAAGACATATGAACGTATCACAAATTTGTAGGTTCAATTCGAGGTTTTGTCAAGAAGAAACCTTATTAATAAAAGACATTCATTTGCGAAAACAAGTCGGTTTCAAATATCGAAACGCGTAAGCTATAGTACGGGAGCCTCTCAAGTCTTGTAAAATATGTCATATTTGGTTGTGATTGTAAAAAAAATAAACTACGAAACATAAGTAAAATCAACGCTGTCTTTAGAGGAGTGTACGCAATGTTTTTGCACAAGGATGCCACTTGACAAGGGTTATGATTTTTCAGTCACTTAGATGAGGTTATTATTCATGTAAACCACAAGATACCAAGATCAAAAGAGTGATCGGGAGGTCAAGCCGTTGAGTTTGACCGAAATACACATAACAAGACCTAGTATTCCTAGAGAGAAAGTAGAGAGAGGGTGTATGTGAAAGAGTTTATTCAAGCTATATACAAATCAATACATAAGCACACTCCTCTAGGAGAGTCTAGAAAGGTATTTATAGGCGAATCACTAGCTAACTTTACAAGTGTGGCGAATCACATAACAATCGTATAACTAAATTTGGTTGTATTCAACATTTAAACAAAGGTCAAGGCAAATAACTTAGTACGTCTTTTTTGATACTAACATAACTTAAGTCTTTTTTTAAGACAACAATGTTCTATACACTTTCACCTCGTGATAGTTGAACTATCAAATTAGTAAGCTTGGTTCTATTAAGCTTTAAAACAAAAGTCATGGCAAATAATATAGTCTAGGTAAATAGTTTAATTTGTCTTTTTAAATACTAAAAGAACTAGTTTTAGTCCCACATAGCTCATTGAAAAAAAAAATTGCTACCTTATATATTGAGGTGTGTATTGGAGCTATAAGTTGAGAATAGTGGTATGTAAGTTGTTCTCTATTGTGGCAAAACTCAGTTTGCGACTCAAACTGAGTTGAAGCATCATAGGGAACGACTTGTATGCTTTCTTAGCTTTTTATGTTTGTTTTTTATTTTTTATGTTTACGTTCTAAATATATTTAGAACATTCGTGGCGGGTATAATAGTGGGAGTTTTTTCCTTCTCTTTTTGGCTTTCACATGGGAGATTATTTCATCTAATAAGTCTCAATTCTTGTATGAAGTTTATCAAAGCTAAATTCAACAACACCTATAGTTATTTGATCAAAAACTTTAAAAAAAATTGCATTTCTAAAGTTGAATATAGTATGTCAAATGATGTTAACTGGATCCTTAATTTTCAAATCTATTATTGGTCACAAGAATTAAACTAAGGAAATATTTAACCATCTTGTTAATATAGTGGATGCCGTTGTTTGTATTTGTTTGGTTTTGGTCAAAATAAATTATTGCCCTTCAAAAAGAAAATATATAGAAAAGTTAAAGATTGTTGTGTTAGAATCAAACAATTAAAGGTGGAAAGTTTCTTATTTGGATTTATACTTAATACGTAGTAGCATTTTTTGTTCCTCCAAAATATCACGTATACACTGACTAATTAACTAATGCAAATCTCTTTAATGTCGTCACTTTTAAGACTAACAAACTTATTAAAATTTATATTTTTACACTCTTGAATTTTGTAAAATACGGTAACAAATTAGTCTCTAAACTCATTTAACTCTATATTTTAACTATGTTCAAATAATTTTCTTTATTATCATTAACACCTTTTATTTATAAAAATAAAAATAAAAAATTAACACTATCGAAACAAAATTTTAAGTTGTATAAATTCTAGACATTTACAATCTTACATGTGTTGTTAGTTATGATCGTTTTCTTTTACGTTGTAGTTTTCTTTTACGTTATAAATTAGCTGAAGACTTTGTCTCATATCTTTTTTTGGGTAAAAGGTCAAAACGACCCGATAAATATATTACTCCAAAAAGCATCTAAGTACAACGAATATGGGTGCATCCTATATCTCAACCCGTTACATATGCGTAAAGCTTACATAACAAGATACTTCATATTTTCTAAACAAGAAAACAAACCACTAACCACATGATAACAAAAAAAATGACAAAAATGTAAACTACTTCCTACGACCTTGGAGATTAAAGCCATATATGGCATAAAAAGCATTCAAATTCCCTGGAAGATCATAAATTTGCTTTGAATAATCATCATAGTCATCAAACTCATCTTCACGCTCATGACCACCACCAAAAAGATTTGCTGATTCGTCGAACATGTTAAGACCTCATCATCCTCACTATCAGAAACCACAACCTCACCCACCTTTGAAAATGAGTTAGCCCTCTTAGTAGAGGAGGTAGACGGAGCAGAAGAAGTACTGACCTTAGGAGACCCATACTGCTCCTTATCTTGCATATCACTCACAAGAGGATCTTGTGATGCATTATTAGTCTTAAACGACTCATCCTTATTAACTTTCATTGTACGACCAGAATCCACATCTTTGTTGGTGTCATTGGTAAGAATACCAAAAGCATCCGTATCATCTATATTAAGAGCATCAAACTGGTTAGATGTAGAGATCTTCGTATCATCCATATTAAAAGTCATGGCAAATAATATAGTCTAGGTAAATAGTTTAATTTGTCTTTTTAAATACTAAAAGAACTAGTTTTAGTCCCACATAGCTCATTGAAAAGAAAATTTGCTACCTTATATACTCAGGTGTGTATTGGAACTATAAGTTGAGATTAGTAGTATGTAAGTTGTTCTATATTGTGGCAAACTCAGTTTGGATGCAAACTGAGTCTGCGTACAATAGGGTACGGCTTGTATGCTTTCTTAGCTTTTTATGTTTGTTTTTTGATCTTAGCGGGGTATAATAGAGAGAGTTTTTTTTTTTTTTTTTTTTTTTTTTTTTTTTTTTTTTTTGCCCCTTTCACATGGGAAATTATTTGATCATATAAGTCTCAATTCTTTCATGAAGTTTATCAAAGCTAAATTCAACAACACCTATAGTTATTTGATCAAGCATTTTTTTTAAGTTGAATATAGTATGTCAAATGATGTTAACAGGATCCTTAATTTTCAAATCTACTATTGGTCACAGAATTTAAACTAAGGAAATACTTCAAGACAAATAGAAAAGTTAAAGATTCTTGCGTCCAAAATATCACGTATATATACACTAACTAATTAACCAATGCAAATCTCTTTAATGTCATCACTTTTAAGACTAACAAACCTATTAAAATTTATATTTTTACACTCTTGAATTTTGTAAAATACTGTAACAAATTAGTCTCTAAACTCATTTAACTCTATTTTAACTATGTTCAAATAATTTTCTTTATTATCATAAAAAAATAATAATAATAATAAATAATAGATAAATAAATTAACACTATCGAAACAAAATTTTAAGTTGTATAAATACTAGACATTTACAATCTTACGTATGTTGTTAGTTATGGTTGTTTTCTTTTACGTTATAAATTAGCTGAAAACTTTGTCTCATATCAATAAAATGAATATTATCTTTCCCGCTGCAATACAGGGGCAACAATATCTCATTAATAACAAGTACGATGTTCTAAAAAAGAAACAAAGTAGACGGTCATCGACTCATTGAATATAATACCCACGTATTTTTTTTTATAGATGTTTTCATTTATTCAAGATACTTAATATTGTTCTCTGTTACTTAGGCCGGTCACGATGACGGGTGAGGGGTCACCGTTACCCTCACCTCACGCGTGACACACCATCAACATCACCCCATCACCTCTATTTTCTTCGCATAATTGTGACCACCCTCACCATTTTTTTATTTTATTTTTTGTTTGTGCGTATGTGCGAAGCCAGATATATTTGTATAAAGCGAGTATTTTTAATGGTGATGACCATTAAAGCTGAAAGGTGATGATGGTAGTGATGAATGATGATGTGACTCTACAAGTATTAGAGAAGGGTAATCTAAATAAGGGCAGGTCAGAAACCGAACCGAACCGAACCGATCTGAAACTGAAAACCACTAATATATAAAACCGAACCGAATATGGTCGGTTCGGTTCGGTTTATATGTTTCAAGTGTGTGTTTTGTCGGTTTTGGGTCTAACCAAAAACCGTTAATATATAGAACCGAAACCGAACCGAATATTGTCGGTTCGGTTCGGTTTATAAGCGTGTTTCGCATTAGAAAAGGGTACAAGTATTAGAAAAGGTTAATGGCCGGTCCGAAACTGAACCGAACCGAAAAAAATTGAACCGATCTGAAACCGAAAACCAATTATATATAGAACAGAAACTGAACCGAATATGGTTGGTTTGGTTTGATTTTATGTCGGTTCGGTTTGGTTTATATAGAAAAGTTAAAGATTGTTGTGTTAGAATCAAACAATTAAAGGTGGAAAGTTTCTTATTTGGATTTATACTTAATACGTAGTAGCATTTTTTGTTCCTCCAAAATATCGCGTATACACTAACTAATTAACTAATGCGAATCTCGTTAATGTCATCACTTTTAAGACTAACAAACCTATTAAAATTTATATTTTTACACTCTTGAATTTTGTAAAATACTGTAACAAATTAGTCTCTAAACTCATTTAACTCTATTTTAACTATGTTCAAATAATTTTCTTTATTATCATAAAAAAATAATAATAATAATAAATAATAGATAAATAAATTAACACTATCGAAACAAAATTTTAAGTTGTATAAATACTAGACATTTACAATCTTACGTATGTTGTTAGTTATGGTTGTTTTCTTTTACTTTATAAATTAGCTGAAAACTTTGTCTCATATCAATAAAATGAATATTATCTTTCCCGCTGCAATACATGGCAAAAATATCTCATTAATAACAAGTACGATGTTCTAAAAAAGAAACAAAGTAGACCGTCATCAACTCATTGAATATAATAGCCACGTATTTTTTTATAGATGTTTTCATCTACTTAACATACTTAATATTGTTCTCAGTTACTTAGGCTAGTCACGATGACGGGTGAGGGGTAACCATTACCCTCACCTCACGCGTGACACACCATCAACATCACCCCATCACCTCTATTTTCTTCACATAATTGTGACTACCCTCACCACTTTTTATTTATTTATTATTATTATTTTGAGTGTGTGCGGAGTGAGATATATGTGCATAAAGTGAGTATTTTTAATAGTGATGATTATTAAAGCTGAAAGGTGATGATAGTAGTGATGTGCTAAATGATGAGTTTAATGTGAAGGCGTGCACGTAATGGTCACTATTGTAACTAGTCTTATAAGGTGTATTCCGATTCATAGAATGGCTACCATTGTGACGAGTCTTGTGTTCACATTACATTTATTCTTGCGTATAAGCGTAGATGGTATACATTCAAAAGCTTTCTGTAGAATTTTTCGTTGTAGTTTCGAACAACAGCTCTTGTACCAACAAGACAATATTAATAAGTTAATGTGCTACATTAAAGAAAACACAGATACTCGTTTTTATTTATTTTGGCACACGTTATTTGCTTGAACAAAAAACAAGCCCTTCACCTCTAATACTTTCTTGGCCCATCCGTGTTTGATACTTTATGGAACAATGAGATAAATTCCATTGTATATTTTTAGAGACGTACAATTTTTAAGGTTAAAGCTTGTGCATTAATAACAAGAAAAGAAAATTTAAATAATGTATACTGAGCCAAAAGCTAATTTTTATACTCAACTCAATAGTACAAAACCCTTTAGCTCATCATTAACCGCAACATTCATATGTTAACAAAACTGAGAAACGCAACACGTCAAGATTACAACTCATGAGGGAAAGTCCTGCAAACCCATTAGACAAAAAAATGGGTACTGGTTTCTGTATATTCTATATAAGGAAACGCATGTAGCTTTTCCTGTGAATACAAAAATGTAGATGGTAACTGCCTGTCTATAAGCCTCGGGGGTAAACTTGTATGCTATAGATGAACACCAAAAACGCGGGACCTACATACATATTGACAATTTATCAACCACTTGCTGAGTCATCTTCACTGTCATCACTATCATCACTGCACCAGGTCCAAGACAAAGACAAATGATTAGAATAAAAAAAACGGTAGCGTATGCAACTACTAAAATGTTGGTAACTTCCCACTAGTGCAGTACTGAATGGAAATAATAAATACATAATACATTAATACTACAAGTTTCATGTATATAAAAGTAAAGCAACTCCCAATACCGTCTTCCACGGGTTATGGGTCCCAATACCGTCTTCCACGGTGTATGGGGGAGGTTGAGGCGTAGACAGCCTTACCCCTACCTAAGGTAGAGAGGCTGCTTCCGGTTCTACTAAAGGTAGAAAAGGACCTCCGGCCTTGCAAGGGGTGAGGATCGAACCCTTGACCTCTGTCTCCAGAGACAAGTTTCATGTATATGAATGGGTCAAATGAGTTGGAACTCACCCAAGGTCAATTTTTTAAAGTCTACAACCTCCTAAATTTTGGTATTCAAAGATTCAGATAGGCATTCAAATGGTAATTTTCTGTGATCAAAATCCACATATAGTTCATGGTTTTTATGAAAATGAACAAACAATGTCTATGCAACAGGACCAGCATGGTTTTGACTAGTACTAAAAATGACTTGTAGTTGCAAACGTTACAAAAACATGGATAGTAATCATAGTTGTTTTAAGAGTCCGTATGAGAGAAATATTTAGGGTCTACATAAAGGTGATTTCGGACTAATAGATTTTAAATTAGGATGGGTTTGGTAAACAGAGGGCTATCAAGATGGGTTACAAACATGATAGGGAAAAACCTACACTTACTCTATTGGATATGGGTGTACATTAGTCATACTTTTTAGTTTTTATAGGTTAATTTTTCAAGACACGAAGCAAATTGATTTGTGTTGCAACAGAAGCATGTGTTTGTTGATTAGATCTAAATGAACAATACCTGTACTCAGAAAGCTTTGATATTCTCCTGGCATCTAATCCAGTAATATATTTTTGTGCTGCTTGAACATTTTCTGCCCCTGAAAAATATAACAAAATATATTAGAAAAAGAACAGTAGTGAACAAGAAGTTACATCACATATTTAAACCTTCTTCTATGTGCACAAGAAATTGTTTGTGAATCAACGTAAGCCCAGCCAGCCCAGTTAATTTTTTTTTTTTTAGAAAAGCAGTTAAACTTGTATTAAAAACAACTCGTTCCATACAAAACCCATTTTGACTTATTACACAACCCGCCCCCCTTGCTACCTTTCCAAAAGCAAATCGTATACCTTTCGTTAACTGAAGCGCGTGAAGAGCACATCTCTCAGCTGCAAGTCTCACGGGTGTGCTTCCATCTTTTAAACATTCGGCCAGTGCAGGACCGTATACTGCAACATGGATCATTACTACTGAAGGATTTGCCTGCAATAATACGTTAATGTTATAATTATTCTTTAAGCAACAAAATATTCTTAGAATAATCAACCAAATACAAAAAGAAATAAGAAAAATACTTTGGAAACTGCTTTAAGTGCAAATAATGCCCTCCTCCTGACTTCACTGGAATCATCTTGCATGGCAGACGCAATAGATACAACAGTGCCCTTGTGTGCATTTGTGTTGGAAGGATCCTTTTGAATTTGATGAAGTAGTAGCCTTCCTAATGCTTTTGTTGATGTTTCACGAACAGGGAACTACAGAAAAAGGCCATATTATCTTAACCGTCTCCACCCATACATATCACACATCTATACAAAAATTTACAGAAAATTTACAAACCTTCTCATCCTTCAAGCTATTTTTAAGGCAGTCAGAAACAGCTGTGAACAAAGGAGATGCTGACATCATGGTTGGAGTGTGTCTTAGCATAGATGAGATGGTAAGAACTGAGCCATGCCTAACAGACCAACTAGGAGACGAAGCTTTTTCTGGAAGCTCCTCAAGTAATTCAGAAATTTGATCCTCTTCCAAATACTGCAATTAATAAATAAATGTTAAAGGGACAGCTGAATCAACCAACAAACAAAAATATGAAATATAAAATAGTGGCAAATATGTGAGTTAAACAACATAGAGTACATAAAATGCTTAGTAAACCTTTAGAAACTATACTAAAAAAAAAAAAAAAAAAAAAAAAAAAAAAAAAAAAAAAAAAAAAAAAAAAAAAAAAAATCTATATATATATATAAAAAAAAAATAAAAAAAAATAAAAAAAAAAAAAACACACACACACACACGCACACACACAAAAACACAAAACTAGTAAATTCGGTACCCTAGTAGTGGTGCGAGGTATGGGGAGTGGTGGAATTTCGACCATTTAACTAAGGGCAAACCGCATCAACTGGATAAAATAATAAAGAAAAACTAAGGGCAAACCGCATCAAATGGGTTTATATCGCCCTGAGGGTTCCTTTTATAATAAACTGAAATATCAGAAAGAAAACTTTTTTGTTAACCCAGTCCAACTAGCCCATTTAAATTCTGATCCCATACATAACCCGTCGAACCCTCCATTATGCCATGTCTATCCATCAGACACAATCATTAAATAACTGAGACCCAGCACGCATCTAATAAACCTAAGAATAATGATGACTGGCAAAATGATACTAACCTCAGATATGATACCCAAAATTCTTGCCGAAGAGCTTCGTATTTGGTCATCTTCATTGTATATCATTTCCTTCAAAAGATCATATACACGGGTCTTAACAGGAGCACTGACACTCTTTCCAGCATGCTTCACCACACCTTTTAAAGCTGCTAATATTGCCTCACGGACCCCACCATCTGATGCCTGTTAATATATAACTTGGGAATGTTAGACCCGCCAAAAACCATACCCAAAATATAACTTACAACTTAAAATGAACAGACACAACGAGGCATAACCTGCAAATTGGAAAGAAGATCTCCAACTAGAGGATCAACCCTGGTACTTAGTGCACTAAGCTTACCAAGTGCTGATGCAGCACTTGAACGAACAGTCCTGCATTAGTGTTCATATAGTCAAATTGATGAGAGTGCCTTCACAAGTGCTTTAAACAACAATAACAATTTATGAAATGAATGTTACCTTGTGCTATCTTGCAAGCATTTAACAAAGGTCGTTTGTAGCTGTGGAAGAAAAGGTTTTAGAGCCATTCCACCCTTTGCTATTATAATTGTCAAAGTTGACAGAATAGCACTTTTCACTTGCCATGGGAATCGATCCCCTATAATTCGAATCAGGGGCCTGAAATTATGAAAGTAGAGCACAAAATTCAAACAAAAAGATTAATACAAATAAAAAAAAATTCAAAACATTCTTACAGGTACAAAAACCATTCTCAAAAAGTATTGCAAAAATTGGGGTAAATAAAATAGATTTGAACTTTAAAATCAGGTTACCTCAAATTAAAAATGTTTATAAAGCACTATATCGTATTTACTGGAACAGAATGTTTAATTATCTATATTTCTAATTTATATTAATAAATTAATAATCAGCAAATTAGGTTTGCTACTTACCCTGTAATAGGGATAACAAACTCCTTCAGTGCTTTTTCGCTTGTTACTTCAATTAATTCTCCAAGACCCTGAGCAGCTTGTTCTCTCACTTCTGGGGACCCACTTATTAGACCCTAGGTTTCAAAAGAAGAAAATAAATCAGTATTGGAAAGGTCAACAATATTCAAGCAAGTTTACAACTTCAGGGGGTTCAGAACAACAGATGTACATTCATTTTTTAAATACGCATTTTACTAAGTCAACATAAAACATAACATCGATCCACAAGTTATAGGTAACTGAGTGAAATCGTATAATCTATATATTACGTAGGTTAAGTCCAACGTCATCATTCAACCTGTTGTTGAGCATATGTAAATATATAGGAACATGGGATACCCTTTTTCTTTTGCCTATAATGTTTAACAGACAAAACAAGTTCTATTATTATAGTCGTATAATGTTTATAGTTGAAGCACATTAAAGGAAGGGCTTCACATAATTTAGAGTAAAATTAACGGAGAAACAGAAATATTATGGTATAAAACTCAAGTTATGCATTTAGTTCTAACCCAGCTTACTCAGAGATGAAAGAATACCTGGAGATATATTGGAAGTAATGGTTGAAGAGCTTTTGGGAGACAAAGACCAGGAATAACAATTGGCCCACCCTGTACATCCATCAATAAATAACATTTGTGTTACACAGTTATATATGTTTCGTTTGCTAAAAAAAAGTAAAAGAGATGCAAAACCATGGACATATTGATTAAAAAGAAACTAGGAACATCTATGACCTTTTTCTTTCTACGTTCCTTGTCTCTAGATGTGGAAACAGCATCACGAACTAACTTAATATACGATGGAAGAACTTCTTTTGGGACTGAACTGACAACTCTTGCAAGTGCTTCCCAGGCAGCCTGTTAAATACATTATAAGATACACCAAGAGATAATGGCAGCTAACAATAAGGTAAACAAAACATTACCAATACTGTAGCAGAGTCTGTGTCACTAAGTAAAACAATCAAGGTGGATATCATAGTTGGGGCTTCATCCACAAGATACAATTTACTGTTTTTGAAGAAATATCCAATCAAATATGCAGAACTGCGCCTAGTTGAAGCCTGCAAGTAATAACCGCATATGTAAGATAGAGGAAAAAGAACTTGATGGGTCAGGTCTTGATCTGATCCAAAAGTCAAAAAATAAATTGGTCAATCCAAGTCATGTTAAACTAGTTGGATCGCAAGGTCAGATCTATTAGCTAATGAGCCAGATCGGGATCCAGTTTGTCGATCAAAGCCTACATAGATAGAGCGGAAGATTATGATATTCTCAGCAAACATACCTGGCTATCCCCAACCCCCTTCAGAAGTTCTGATATCATATACTCAATCCCTTCATCATCAATAACCAACACCACGGTTTCTGCAGCCTTCTTTGCAAGATTTTGGACATCCTGTAATGCATATAAAGTCACTTTAGTAAGGAAGCAAATTACCAAGATGACTAGTGGTGATCTAGTACAAGAAAATCAAGAAAAAAAATAAAAATGTATGCTACAAAAATAGTAACTGCATAAAACAACATACCGCATGATCATCATCTCCCATTGCGGAGAGCAAAGCAGGGAGAACTGTTGAAAGATGGACATTCAAACCAGCACCCGCGACCTCTGCAACAGCTCCTAGAGCATGTGCATTGAATGCACTGGAAAATCATATTTGCAAAAACAATTAGCATCATAAACCAAAGTGTCTAAATACAAAAATTCATGAATTCTAGGGCACTTACGAGAGAGGAAGATGAACAAGCTTTGGCAATATATGAGGCAATACAGCTGCGGTCCTGACACTGTCATAATAAGCAAATACTTTTTTAGTATTCTATAAGAAAGCTTCTAGAACTATCGAGAAACTACACACAGGGTGTTCGTTAATACCTCAAAATTTGTTTTAGACCATCAAGGGCTGTGTCTGCCATATCATCATCCTCCAAAGCATGTAGAAGCGTTGGAACAATCTCGTCAATTGCTTGCATGCCAGCACTCTAAAGAAACATAAATGACCATTGGTTAATATGCAGGGTACAAGATCATGTAAGAAAAAGTAGTGACAATATGTTGGGACTACCTTGTACAGAGTACTAAACGCAACCCCTGCAGATTCACGAACCTCAACCTCGCTGTAAGATTAATACAAATTATCATATCGAATATTAACCACAATATCACAAAGACTAAAAATTCTAAAACTAACAAAAAGATAAGATAAAAACTGAAATGTACCTATCACAAAGAGCTGTACGAATGGTGGGGATAAGGTCATCCATAAAACTTAATAACTGGTTCCTACCAGCACTAGCCATCACTTCACTTAGGCCAATGCAGACACCCTATCCACAAAGAAACATTATTTAATTAATGACAATGCTATACAAACATTACATATCTAACAAAACTAAGGTATGGGTAAACGAATATAATACTTGTCGTCTGCTAGAATCAGGATCCTTCAAGCCTTTAGACAATATAGGAATGACCAAAGGAAGAACTCTCTCCCCGAGCTTCCTAACAAGCTCACCCAATGCTCGTCCAGCAGCCTTGACAAAATAAGCAAGAATTTAGTTTCCAAAATATTTTTATAACATATGAAAGAGATTAGAAATAATGATAACCAAATGACAGACCTGTCTCCTTTCAGAGGATGGTGACGCAAGAGACGCAATAAGCGTGTTCATCAAAACAGGCATTATCTCCTTCAATGTTTTAGGAGTATTTACAACTATAGTTTTCCACACATGTAAAGCAGCCTACAAAGAGAAAAGGTAAGATAACATATCAGATACCTTAATTGGACATCCAACATATATATATATAAAGGAGTCAAAGTTGACCCACTCATTTAAGAATGAGTAGATACAGTTGATTGTGTCTCTAACGTGAATGTTTAACAGAAAAAGATCAAATAGGTCAGAAGTAGCCCAAGTGTTATTCAAAATTTCAAATCCTAAACCATTTTACTCAACAGAACAGATAAATGATGCATCTTTGGAAGAAAGTTTGAAGAGTCAACTCAACCCATATTTTAACTAGTTAACCAACTTGCTTGCCCTGTAATCTTTCAACCTCAACCAAGAACATTAATCAACATACCTGGCGAACTGAGAGGCTGATATCAGTCCGGACCATGTAGAGCGCAGCTAGCACTTCATTACGCTTGTCTCTGCCAAGTACCTCAATGATTGCACGTCCTTGTGCTTCAGTACTGGCACCTTCGTCATCGCTGCCACCCTCAAGGAGTGCTTTTCCAGAAGTACCAGCAACCTGAATCAAACAAATTGTCAATAAAAATAAGTGGTACCAAAATTGGCACATACTAGACTTGGCGATTTAGACCCATTGAATTTAAAACTGATACAATTGGGATACGTTTTAATCTATAAAGGTTAAAAGTGAAGAAAGAAAAAGAGTCAAAAGTTACCCAAAATAACGAAACTATTTTAATCCTTGTGATATTAATTTTGAACAAAAGGTGTTTCGGATCAACCTATCTCGTTTCACCCAATACGAAATCACACCCGAACAGCCCATATTGCCATCTCTAGTACACATGGAGATTGAGAGCATTACCTTAAACAAGAGATCCCCTAAAAGCTCAACAGAACTTTGACGGATACGCCAGTTATCATTGAATATACCATCTTCTACAGCTGGAAGAAGCAGTGGCAAGGACCTGACATAAAATGATAGGATATTAATAGGCTGTGCGTTTTCTTTTTAATTTCTAATGGTAGTTGTTATCAAACAAAAAACTGTAAATTCATAAAAAGAACAGCTATAAAGCAAAATGTTGGTCAAGTCATGTAACAAAACTAAACAACTTACGAAATAGCATAATGTTCCACCAGTATGTGCCCAGCCCCAAGTGCAGCCTCACGTACAGACTCATTTTCATCCGCAAGACCTAAAAAAATGTGCATTGTATTAGTCACATGCTAGAATATACAAAAAGTACATAAAATAAATGTATTATGAGAAGAATATAAAACATGAACAACCAGCAAAAGGGAAAAAAGATGTGCTAATAATAAGTTGTTTCCAGATATGGTACTAACCATCTAAGATGGATGGTAACACTTGCTGCAAGTAGTTTTGGAATTGCACGCCCAATGATCTTGGCAGATACTACAAGAGAAAACCATATGAGTACCGCTAACATATGTTGACATACCAAATACAAATAATGATTATCATATTCTTCACAGGAACCAGCTCACCTTAAACAGTGTCAAGTAACCATCACGAACAGGTGCCTTTGGATGAGAGCAGTTCCGGATGATGTCAGGAAGAAGGTGCTCGAAATACTCTGTTCCAAGAGCAGCCACAACCTAGAAAGGGAGATACATATTCTATACTTAATGATCCAAATCGGCCAATCCCTAACTAGACTGAAAACTAAAGAATGAAATTAAAAGTTTAAGTACAACTGTTCATAGTTGAAATACTCATTTCCAGTCTTGGAGATAAGTAATCACCCAAGAGTAGACATGATTCACATATAAAGAGTATGGCTCGCAAAGAATCAAGCACACGACATAATAAGCTAACCACTCCTTTAATGTCATTAGGCATGAAGACAAAGGAGAGAACTAGTAGCAACAATATTATTCAATTAAAAAGATAATAATTTCTGACCTCACTCAGCCCTTGAGCAGCACCAGAACGTTCAACATTACTACCATCAGACTTAAGAGTGTCTAGTAACCATGGTACAAGATCAGGGAAGTTCTCTTCACCCATTCCTCTAATCAGTGATCCAACTGCTCTGGCTGCTACAGATCGCACTTCAGGGATTGGGTCCACTAATACCTATTTCAGGTAATGCATAATATAACAACAGTCTAATTAGTATCGACAAGATAATAGTATGTTGTAACTACTACATGCATAAAAAAGTTCATGTTTCTCTACATTATACCTTCTTAATTTCAGGAAGAAGCAATCCAATATAAGGAAGCATATCATTTGGGTCAGTCACTAAGGAACACATATTGCCAGCTATTTGTGCAGCCTTCTTTTTTGTTTCGGCACTCCTTTCCCTCAACCCACGATGAACAATGGGTACCAGAAGGGCAAGAGAAGGAGCATCAATCGAATTGATAAAAGTTGTCTGGATAGTATCAATAACAGACAGCATATTAAGAAAGCTACCAAGTTGCATATAATAATAAATATACGACAAGACATTACCTGAAGAAGAATATCAAGGGAATATTTTGTATGATCGTTAGGGTCAGTAAGACCTAACAACAGAGTCGGGACAAGGGAAGCGATTTCCGGATTCTTTATCACGCTACCAACCTATATAACACAAAAGAGTTACTCCCATCCACCCATTAGCATAGAAACACATGAACTGCAAAGTTAAACGAACCTGCTGTAGTGCCGTCTGCCCTGCAGACTGCACTTTTGGGTGGGTATCAGTTAGCACCTGGAATCAATCAGAAAAAAGTTAGAAATGTGACTATTTTTTACCAATGATTAGTGGTAGCAATTTCGACCATTTACTTGTGGTTGTGTGTATACCTAACACGTCAAATAGGAAACAAATGCATAAAACAGAAAACAATTTAAATGAAATAGGTCAAAGAGGAAGAAGATGACCAAAGTATATTTTAGATGCATAAAAACTCTTAAGTCGTACAAATGTTTAACATTTTGGACAGTTTTATTAAGTCCGACAACACATTGCGAAGTTTCTACCCGTACCAAAAGATACAGCTTGACACGCTACCTAAACAGCCCAACCCACTTAAAATGCTTCTTTAACTAATGATGCAAGTTTAAACTGAGCCACCACAGTTTCTCTTAATTTTCAAAGTACCTCCGTCAATTTTGGCACAATCCTGGGTAGACATTGAGAAAGTTGTTGTGGAGCACAAAACGCCATAGATCCTAAAAGTTGAACACTGCTCTGTTTTGTCCGCCAAGCTTTATCTTCAAGACCCTGAGAATAAAATGCACATAAAGCATAAGAAAATAGAGGTGGAGGGTGATGAATCAGTTCACTTAACATAAGAGACAATAAACTACAGTTTTCGAAACAAAAATTTCAAGAAAATAAGAACCTTTAGAAGTGACGGAAGAACAAGCTTCACCCCCTGTGCAGTAAGTTGAGACATCATAGCACGAGCAGCACCTTCAGCAGCTTCCCGAACAGCAATAACTTGGTCAGAGAATGAAACCAAAAGCAATGGCAATAAGTATATAACATACCTGCGACAAATAAACATAGTATAAGAATCATATTAAAATGTTCTAAACAGACTGTCAGACTGATAAATGAACTCTTACGGTTCGAATAATTTGCCAAGCTTTTCACAAAGGCACTCAAATGCCAGCAAGGATCCTTCGCGACATTTAGCAGAATTCCTAAATATATAGCAATTACACTGGTGAGAACAAAGTATAATTATACAATGGTTTGTGGAGGTTGAGATTTGATTAATTTCAAGAACAGACCTATTTGCAAGCCCTTCCCGTAGCACAGTCGCGACCCCATACTTTTTCAAACTAGATATTCCAAACCCTTTGATAACACCAGCGAGTCCAAAAGCTGCCCCACGCCGCTCCCCATATTTCTCACTCTTCATTAGCTGATCTAACAGCCTAGAAACAAGTGACATTGCATCTTCCTAATGACCATGAACAAAACAGCAATGAAAAATATAAGTCCAGCCGTAATTAGGAATCAGAATATAGACTTACAAAACCACGAATTTCCTACTAACCATAAAAGGTAGAGATGGAAAAATTGATTGGGTCAGGTAACATGAGAAAACGAGTATTTCTTGGTGTGCATTAATATAGGTAGAGTCAAAACACTTACATGTCTAAATTATTAAAAATTTGTTTCAAAATATGTTTACAAATTACTTATTTCTTATTTTACCGGGTGGAAGACCCTTTGCCCAAATTACTTATTTCCATGAATATCTAATTAGACAAGTAAATTGATCTGAGGTTTTATGCATTATATATATTAATTATCGGAAACTTTCAACCTGTTCAACATTAAGTTAATACTGTATATTTTATATTTCCAGTTTGACCCAAAAAAAAATAAAAAAAAAAAAATAAATAAAAAAAAAAAAAAAAAAAAAACAAAACAAAACAAAACAAACTTGAAATGGGTTGAAACTGCCATCTCTGACAAATGGTGTTTCTATTTTAACTATCACTCTCATATTTAATATATTGCACTTCAGAATGATTCAGAAAACTAAAAAGGGTTATGATGAATTGAAAGACATACTCGCTTCGATTGCATTAATGGAGAAAGGCAACTTGAGACTGCCCTCTGAACAGCTTCTGATGGAGTGTTAATCACCTCCAGCAACTTCTCTACAACAGTATGAACCTTAGGATCATCCTGTTCCATAATAAAATGTTATAATGCGAAATTAATATATATAGTATTAAGAAAGGCCTTTAAAATTATTTCTCAGAGATAAAGAAAGAAATTAGATCAAACCTGGGACAAATGTTTTGCTAATGCTCCAGTAAAGATGACCACACCCTCACGTACCAAATCGTATTTCTCTTCATCCGATGCCTTAAGTAGTTAGATTACAGCAATTGTTAGAAAAAATGTAACAAGTAGTAAAATTACTGAGTTGAAGTGTTTAATGTGGTAAATAAATTTCAATCTGAATACATACACTAGCCTTCTTGTTTAAGTAGTTTTCGAATATAGGAAATAGCAGCGACACATTATCTTTTCCATGTTTGTCAATGATCATTATCCCGGAATTAATCATTCTTCCTCGAACATCAGCATTGCTATCAGCCTGCAGGCGAGATCATCAAAAGAATTTCCAATCAAGGTATGCATTCATTACTATATAAAAAAAGGATTTTAAGAGATGCACTACAAATCTACAATAAGAACAAACTTATTTTTTTGCCTAAAACTACCCAACACAATACTACCAACAAGAATTTCAAGATAAATAAAGAGACTATTTATGGCGTTGATAGGGCTCCTTCCCATCTATCTTGACAGGGAAGAAGGGGAGGCTCTTGAGGAAGTCCTGCCCACCCTTCTCTACTAGTCTATTCTATTTTGAGAATCCATCTGAGAAGGCTTCCGGACTCTTATAAGACTTCTAGGAACATGCATACCCCACGGACCAGAATATTTGTTAACTAATACAAAGTTATTTTAATCAAGCTTTAACACCATGGAGCTAAATGAATATTAAGAAGTAAAAGCAGATGCAAATTTGGTTTGGTTTGATCACAAGTCCATTTCCCTTGATAGAAGATAAGTGTTTAAATGTGTTTCTGTTGTTTAAAAGTGTACTAATCAGATGATAAGATGTTTGAGTGTGTTGGCAAAAAAAGAGGGAGAGTGATGGATTTGGGGGGGGGGGGGGGGGGGGGGGGGGGGGGGGGGGGGGGGGGGGTTGGTATGCAACCAATTATGGGATATCAGAAAATAAAAAGCAGAATCTGTTTAACCAAAATTAGAAACCTTGTATCGCGAATTCAAATCAGAATAATCAAAAAAAACTTCCAAATACACGAATACAAGCACCCCCTAAACATCACAAGCTTAAATAAGCAATGTACAAAGAGAAAAAGGTTACCAGTGCTCGGGATATCAAGAACGTCATAACAACTGGAAGATCTTTGGTTCTTAGTACATCAGCTGCAGCATGTAAAGCCAATGCAGTCCCTTGCCTGCCTAACCAACCAGAATCAATGCAGTCCACGCCAATACCACTATCACGAATATAGAGAGAGAACAAAGTCGCTAAAGATTCCTGAAAATACATCAATTTATAAGATAATCATTCTAAGATGTTTACACGACTCAAAATAAAAAATTATAGTCACCTGTAATGTATCTGGGTACTCATCTAACACAGCGGCTAATGCATCAGCAGCCGCCATTCGCACATTATAATTAACATGAGAAAGGGCCTTGAAGAGTCCCGAATAATCAGTCCCGAACTCATGATCATATCGATCCCACAAATCCTCTGCCAGTTCAGCCACTGACTGTGCATTCAATAAGTATCACATACAGCAAACGTAAGTAGATTATATTATAAAGCATTATATTATAAAGCATCGTATAAATGAAAAACAGTTTGCTATTTGTGTGTACCTTTTCAGGATCATGCAGGGCAATCCAGATGCTCGTAGCAATGTCTACATCCTGAGGAACAGAACGGGTCGATATAGCAGGAATGCATTTTGCAGCATTTAAACACGCCATTCTAACATGTACATCTTTTGCATAGACGCCAGATAAAGCCTGGAAGTAAAACATCATAGCCAAAAAAGTTACGCTTGATAATGACACAAAATTAATATGATACATTGCAAGAACTATAGATTAAATAAAAATGCAACATACAGGTGCCACTTCTTCTGGTTTCAAACCAAGGCACAATTCATTTAAGGCTGGTGCAACAGACCCATGATAAGAAGGAATGGCGCCGATCACATGATACAGAACCTGACAAAAAACACAGAATACGCAAATGTCACGCAAAATAAACATATAAAACAATAGCATGTCGATATTTCTGATAAATAAGAAACTTAACCGAAAGCATTCGAAGCCTAGGGAGGGGTAATATTGGATCCATATGTAGGAAAAGGATTCGAAGTACGTCATCATGAAGTCGTGTCTTCTTAGGGGATGAAAGTATTCTCTCCATTATCTTTTTAAACAATGCAACAGGCAAAAGAACGTTAGTCTTTCAAGAAACACAAGATAGAGTACCTAGAGGTGGCAATCCCCTTTACCCAGTACCTGGAGGTGGCAATGTGAGGGTGGGACAGATTAGGAAACATCTCAAACCCATCGGGTTGGTCTGAAACCCTTTTTGTTCAGCTTTTAAAATTTAACATTGAATATTTACAACTGATAGTAGAAAACTTAATTGTTTCAAAAATAATCATATATTTAAAGTTTTTAAAAGATGCAGTTTGAGACTTTATTTAGATAACATCATAGTTTACCAACCCATACTTGAGAAAAAGGACAAAAACTGTGACCTCTATATAGTACTGATATAGTGAAGTTCTTATTGACTAAGATTAAAAAAAAAAAAAAAAAAAAAAAAAAAAAAAAAAAAAAAAAAAAAAAAAAAATTAAGATAAAACAGTAAAACTAACCGGAAAAACGAAAGTAAAAGAATCCACTGGAAGAGGGCCATATTTGCATGATACTGATAGGCCTTGCATTACTCTTTCAAAGAGACTCAATGATGACCTATCATTATGATCACCCTCACCAAGAGATGAAAGTTGGTCCCATGATATGTGAGGTTCAGTAGTTGCAATTAGCCTTAAGGCAGTAGCAATGTCCAAGCCCCAATTAGATAAAGGAGGTGCGGTACATTTTGATAGCTTCACCATTGTTTCATAAGCTGACTCATTAACTATTGGAGAATGCAGTAATGGATTCACAAATTTGACCTGACATGATCACGAGTATTCAACCTTAAATACTGAGAAATGGGAAAGCAGCAAAATAACGTATTACTACCTAAAACATATAGAAAGACACTAACCACGGAGGTCAATTCACTATGTGTGAAAACAGGATTAGTTATAGCCATCTCTCCTAAAGCTTTCAGCAACAAGGAAATATTCTTCTGTATTTTCATGACCTTCTCACGTACACTAGCTTCCTCTTGAAGCTGCAAATCACGTGCCTCCTCCTTTGATGTCTTATGTTTATCTAGTTAGACCAAAAAAAGGAGCAAAACATAAACCCATGTGGTCATGTTTGTGAGTAAAGCTGGCAAATTGGGTAGATTAGCAGGTCAAAAACGGGTCTGGTTAAAACGAGCCCTAACTAGTATTTAGTAGGGGTAAACAAGGGGGCCAGGTCAGATTGGACTACACAAACTTTTTGTCTATTTATATATATAAAGATGCCTAAGATTACAAAAACATCATTATTATAATAAAAAACAAATCCTTATATAAAACTGGTTAGGAGCTCATATGCATTCGTGGGCTCTTTCCAACTTGTGTGGAAGATGACCCTTTTAGCTAACTTTTCACAGTGGACCCATTTGACCCCAAATTAAAACCCAAAGCAGCCCCATTCATAAGTGAATAAGTCAAAACTCAAAAGTACCACCTGCATTTGTAAGGAAATAAATAAACTAAAAGACACTTACCAGGCTTTTTGGTAGGTTTTCCTGTATCCTTCTTCCCCGCACCAGCACGCTCTTTACTGACAGTGTCTCGCCTTCCAGTGGAGGAATTCCCATTTTCCTGCAATCGAGGAGAACATGTTTAATATCATTAAATTGCTCAGGAAGTTAGAACAGAAATAAAATAAACAGACATATGAATATCACCATGCTTTCAGTGTTATCATAAAGCTTAAAACGGCCTTTCGCCTGCTTCATGTTATTAGAAGCTACAGACTCTGCAATATAAACGCCTTGCTCAGTGGACAGCATCCCTTCAGGGGTGTTGAAAATCTGCCAATGTAAAATCCGAGGTAAAATAGTTAAGTCATAAAGATGCTCCATACCAACAAAATAGAAGTGCATATACTTTCAGATGAAAGAAAAAGAATTGATCATGATACAAGAGAATTAAACAATAAAAAAATGCTATTTTCATGATAAGTGCATATATTATTCTGACCTGAATATCATATTCTGATAGCAAATCGTGTGCATCTCGATCAGGAGAACTTCTCAAGTTCTGTAGAAAATCAAATATCAGTTGACATGAATGTTACTGTGAACACCAAATGATGACCCCATCTAATGATTAATGAAAATTTTCATTGATGGTAACCTTATCAAATTCCACATAGGTTTCTGCCGGTGTAATTGTCATCAAAGTTGACAAAGCATGTATAGCAGCTTCTTGTTCCAAATGACTTGTACTCATCAATCCCATAGGTCCGACCAGACTCTATATTAACAAATAAAGGTTAACAATTATCAAATAATATTAATAAAGGTAATGAAAGGGCACAATCCTATGAAAGCTATAATATAGTCACAACACAAAGTGATACAGTATTCGGTGCACAAGCAATTTTAGATTTGATTTTATATATTACATTAACTATAGATACTTGATCTGATGCAGAAAATACTCAAAAAAAAGTTTCCACAACCCATAAAGCTACAATTACCTTACACAAGTTACTGACATCCGCCATTATATGTTCAACGACATCAAAGCCAACAGATCGTAAACACCTTTGTAATCTCTGGGAAAACAAAATATTAGATGGTTAGCTAATGATACTGTAAAGAAAAAATGCCATTGACGAATGTGGAGTGCGCCAACTTGCACCACTTCAAATTCGCATTAACAGAGATAACTCACCTTCCAAACTGCATATTTTCTGGCTGTGCCAACTAGACATGGATGATGAGAGCAGAATATAAGGCGTATGCAGGAACTAGGTGCAGCGGCAACGACACCAGATGAAATAACCAGCAAAGCCTTCACCAAAACCTCCACAGATGGAAGGTAAGCTACTTGAGCGTCCAATGAACTTTCTGTTTCACTACAATACATAGTTCATATTATTACATGGTCATCTGACCTCCAACAGAATATGGGTTCCAAAAGAAACTGACAATGGGAATTGTTACTGTCATAGAAATTGTACCTGGACTTTGCTAGAACTTTTTCGCCAACAACTGTGAGGTAATCTGAGTATTCAACTAGGAGAATTTCAAATAGTTTGGGAGAAGCAGACAAAATCCTCTTAGTACAACCATAAGCTGCTTTGCGAATGTCCCAACTCGAATGGCACAGAAATGTAAGGAGAAGCTGCATTGTCAACAGTCAACAGTCAACAGTCAATAGATCAATAATGAGAATGAGATTTATGTTACAACCTCAAGTACTTTACCTGCATGAGTGATTTCACATTAAGATTCTCGAAAACTCTGTAAAACAGGTAAGAACGAAGATCATTTAAAGAAAATAACGGGGATTGTGAGCATTGATAAAGATCAATCAATAGTATCAAACATTTGAAGAGACAAAAACCTGTGAGGATGATCTAAAAAGAGCGCCTCAAGTAATTCAATACATGTTTCACAGTCCTCCACTGATAGTTTAGGAGCCTGCATAGCAATCACACCACAAATGTAAATGCAGGAAGAGTACTCCAAATAAAAAGTCCGCACCTATGCATTGTGTGTATGTGTACGTGTACGTGTACGTGTACGTGTACGTGTACGTGTACGTGTACGTGTACGTGTACATCCAAGTGTGTTAATAGCATGTTGGATTACATATGCAGAAAACTGAAAATAAGTGAAATGAGTAAATAACAATACCATGGCTACAGGGACAACCGAAGGTTCATTCTGAGAAATCAAAGACCAGATCTTTTCCTTTGACACAGTTTCATCTTCACAGAATATATCAAAAAGTTATATTTCGATCAAACACTTCTAGTTGTCAATGTAAACAAGTAAAAAACAAACAATAAAGAGATAAAGGGTTCACGTCAGGACACCTGCTTTAATATCAGCAGCTGCAATTTTCACCACACTAAATAACGCATATATGCCATCCAATCGTTGGGCTGCTTTAGTATAACCAGTTTTTACTTGTTGAACAAGAGGCACGAGTAGGGAAGACATCTGATGGAAGACGTGTCACAAAAGCTTTAGCCACAAGAAATAAGTTGTAAAGAATACGATAAAATATAGAAAATTGTGTTAGGTTAGCTTCCTCACAGGTAAAACTGCATCGGCATTTCTGCATATGATTCGAAGGCATCTAAGATGACCTCTTCTTAGTGATTCCTTCTCCTTGAGCCCTGAGCCGATAAACGAAAGAAGTTCTGGCCCAATAGCATCTGTAGATCTTGCAACCCAAGAAGCTAGAGCAGTTAAACATGCAAGCTTTACCTCTTCATTTCCTGGAAATCAAAAAAGTTAATCATCTCTCTATCAAATCTAAGACATCATATGTCAACTATAACTGATCAATAGGGGTGGTAAAATGGGTTGGTAGGTAACCGGCTCAAAACAAGTAATTCTCTGGATGAAGAGTGAAATCAGGATGAATTAACCCAAAAAAAAAAACTTTTAGTCGAACAGATTTGTATATTTTATAACTAAAAAGTATGTCAGATACAATAACAAGATTCAATTATTAAATAGTGTGTCAAATACAGCAACAAAATTTTATTATTCGAGTAATAATCTAAAATAAAAAGAATTAAAAGGTTGTATAAACTGAGTATACACTTGCACTCTAACAAAGGTTTTTTTTTTTTTTTTTTTTTTTTTTTTTTTGCCTACTCTTAAGAGATAAGAGTGTAACAAAATTAACCCATTCAAAGGTAAATGGGACCAAATAGCCACATTGTTGATAGATTTATCAATTAAGATCAGACACAAACACGAGCAGGGGACAAAGCCTAGGTCCAACGAAAAATAAAAACAGCATGAGGACCCACCATCATCCTTGTAAGTGGTCAAAAGAAGGCCACAAACAGACAGAGACAGGCTAGAAAGATATTTCCCTTCAGGACATTTGGATAATTCCAGCAGTGAATGTATCATGCCAACCCTCTGGTACGGAAAGGCGAGTCTTCCTTCAGAACCTCCAAGTATAGATTTAACAGCATTGGCCATTGACTCAATAGCATCAGGATTGCTAGACTTTTGACTTAGATATCTGACAATATCCAAGGCAGCAAGTCTTCTTCCTTCATCAGCATGGCGAGCCTGTGATAGTACCACTGGCAGAATCTCGGCACTATACTTACTCAGATCCAGGTTAACATGTCTAAAAAGGACCCCGATTGCTTCCAAAACAAGCTCGGGATTCCTCTTTAACATTTTAACAGATGAAGGTATAACAACACCCTTGAAATCTTCATGTGACAGATGCAAATACAATGAACGAAAAGCTTCACTCAAGGCTTTTGTTGGTTTATCCTTCGCGTTCAGAACCGCTTGAAGATACATATCAAGATATACCGGCTGTATGATGCAATAAAGAGACAAGTAAGAAATTGCACTGAGCCATCCATGTAAACTTGACTGACTACATGAATTAATAATGAATGTTTAAACTAAAGCTGGCAATTTTTATGTTTTACCTCCAGCAAGTAGTACAGGTAAAATCAAAACTTTACCTTTAAAGGCCAAACAGGCAACCAAAAGTATAATTTTATTGCATAAAACATCCTAAATCAATTACTTCAAAAAAAACTAGATATTTACAGAAAATTAATAAATTTGTAATTATATTCGACACACTTTAGTAAGATGGCAAACAATTTAATCAAAAAGTGTGATGGTCATCAGATCAACCAGGACTGTACAAAAATTACTTGTTTTAACCTATTCCCCAATCCGCTGCCGGAGGCTCTTGTTGAGTTCAATATAACATTAGCTAGAATTTAATAAACCATGGCCTTATAAGATGAGTCTACTGGACAGAGATGCTTACCTTCCATTGTTCAAACAGCGACGGCTTTGAACTTGAAAAGTCCAGCATTACACATAGCATCTCTGGAGAAGTTTTGATAGAGATTCTTGCACTTTTCAATTCCTCCATGTACAAACCGAAAATGTCGGGTGACTGAAGCATTAACAAAAAAACAAAAAAAATAAGAGACGTGATATTGGGTAAAATGGCGTCTATAATACTTCATGAAAGTAGTCAACCTCGAAAAACGAATGAATAAAACTTCTTCTACAAGCTCTACGCTCATGGGAAGATCCTTGCAAGCTAACTTGAAGAATAGAGGCTTGTGCTGCTGCAACTCTGCTAAATGCGTTTTTTGATACCGAGATAAATTGACTTTTACATAGAAGCAAACATGACCACGTCATAAGTCTATAGCAGCCAACGTGAGACTGAACTTTCAACTGTTTTTCCATGGATTGCACAAGATTTGCAGCAAAAGTTTTCATAAATATAGCCTCCTTTAACGATTTCACGATCAAATCATCAACAGCTTTCCTCGAACCTCGGTCATCGTAGATATATAATGTCATGAATATTAAATCCACCAGCTGCGATGCAGACTCGGCTGACATTTCTGCATAAATATTGATTATTGTTAAACACAATTAGAATAAGAGAATATAACGTAAATCAACTATCAGGCAAAGAGTTGAGCCAAATCAAGCCAATGGACTACAACGTGGTTGCATAGTTTTAAAGTGTTTGTGAGATTTAAAAACCATTCTCTTGCCCAAGTAAGGCAAATCCATAATGAGTCTGTGTATGTTAATACATAAAATAGAACTAAACATAAAAGTAAAACCTATCAGAAAACAGAACATTCCTTGATCCATGTAACCAAAACAACTATTCATATTCTCGAGCGATATTTCTAGAGCATATACATACATCGGGGTACAGAATTAAACAGAACGGTAAATTTAATCAAATTTACACACAATATACATCTGTGATTATTACTCCTGCAGTCAAAGCATGCTCTTGTTATATTTATCAATTGCATCAATCTATCAATTGCATCTTTTTATACAAATAACATACACATATTACACTTTAACCTACATTTTCAATAAATACAATTACCAAAGGCTCCTATTAACACGAAAGTATACATCAAAGTATCAAACCACAATATCTACGTTTCATAGACATCACTACACGCTAAGCAACTACATTCAAATCATATATCGTAAACAAATAAGACGATAACAATATAGCATCACAAACAAAATTTGGTACACTAGATGTAACATTTCAATTATAAAATATTAAATAAACTAAAATTGCATATACATTTCCTGAATTCCATTACACAATAACCCGACCAAAATCAGAAGTAAAATTAAGTGATTAACGTTTCAACAAAAACCTAAATATCAAACTCTACACTTCCTGTGTTCCACTAGATTAGAAGCAACTGCATTTACATCCTATATGATAAACCGATAGCTTGAATATTCGTTAACATATTATAATCCGTTAGCTTGATAGCAAAACAATATAAAATCACAAAACGAAAATCAGTAAGCTAATATCAACATTTCAAGAAACCTAAACTAACATCCACAATAAGAAACTGCATTCACGACTTCACGCCATGCATAATAAACCGATAACTCGATAATCTATTAATATAAATCAATAACTCGACAACATAACAATATAACATCTCAAATAACAATTCAGCAATAAACCTAAACTCCACTTCACGCTAAGCAACTAATTTCACATCATAGATCATAAACCAATAAGATAACATCACAAACAAAAAAACCAGTAACTCTAAGTCGATAAAGTAACAAATTTAACACCACAAACGAAAATCAGTAACCTAAAGTCAACATTTCAATAATAAACCACGAAATCATCATCTACATAAGCAACTACATTCATATCATATATCATAAACAGATAACTCGATAACATCACAATTCAAAAACGAAAATCAACATTTCAACTAAGCTAACATCTACACAATAAGCAACTGCATTCACGTCAAACCGATAACTTGATAACATTTTATATAAACGGATAACTTGATAATCTAACACAAATATAACATCACAAACACAAATCAGTATTTAAATTAACATTCAACACAAAACTAGCAACACGATAACATATCATAAACCGATAAGTCGATGACATCAACAATAAGAAACTGCATTCACGTCGTATATCAATAAACCGATAACTCGATAACGTAACAATACAACATCACAATTCAAAAACGAAAATCAGTAAGCTAAAATCAACATTTCACCAAAAAAGCCTAAAAATCGTCATCTACATAAGCAACTACATCCGCATCATATATATCGTAAATCGTCAACTCAATAATGTAACAATATATAATATCACAACTAAATATAACATTCAACAAAAAACCAGCAGCTCAATAACATACCATAAACCGAGATAACTCGATAACGTAACAATTAAATCAACATTTCAACAAAAAAAAAAAAAAAAAAAAAAAAAAAAAAAAAAAACCTAAAATCATAATCATAATAGGTAACTGCATTCACAAAATATATCAACATAACACTGAAAACGAAGAAACAAGTAACAAAATAAACATATAAACAACCTGAATGAAGTAAAACCGTTGAGATATTTCGGATCGATAACAATTCAACAAAAAACTAGCAGCTCAATAACATATAATAAACCGATAATTCGATAACATAAGCAACTGCATTCACGTCGCATATCGATAAACCGATAACTCGACTATATAACAATTCAACATCACAAACGAACATTAGTAAGCTAAAATCATCATCTACATTTACAATATATGTATAAAACATGAAGATATAAACAATCTGAATGAAGTAAAACCGCTGCGATATTTCGGATCGATAACAATTCAACAAAAAACTAGCAGCTCAATAACATATCATAAACCGATAATTCGATAACAGAAAAGTATAAAACCTAAACTAACATCTACACAATAAGCAACTGCATTCACGTCGCATATCAATAAACTGATAACTCGATTACATAACTATTCAACATCACAAACGAATATTAGTAAGCTAAACTCATCATCTACATTTACAATATCTGTAAAATTGAAGATATAAACAACCTGAATGAAGTAAAACGGAAGGAATTTCGGATCGAAAGATCTGAATCCGGCGTTTGGTAGACGAGACCGGGACGGAAGATGCGAGTGATAGCCATGGCTCCATTGAGCTGATTAATTAGAGGTTAACTAACTAACTAACTGATTATTAATAGTTAGTTATAACTGATTATTAAAAATCCGATGGATAGATGGATGGATGGATGATGTTTGTGTGTGTGTGTTTTGAGTGTGTGTGGATTTAGGGTTTTAGGGAAAGGCGATGAGAGAGTGAGTAAGCTATGACCAGACGCAATGCTGTACGGGGTATGTGAATATATTTTTTTTTTCTTTTTTTTTTCTTTTTTTTTTTTTAGATAAAAGTAAATATTTATTTGATTTTTATAGAGCTAGAACTCATATGGTTGTAGCTTTTTTGAACGGCTTGTTAGTTACATTCAATTGGGTAATATGATGATTGAATTATTGTCTGAAAAGGTAAAGTCTTAGGTGGGACTCGAACTTAAGACCTCCCTTAGTCAAACATCCCCTCCCAATGCACATTAAAGAAACCTTGGTGGCCAACTGAGCTAGCCCAGTTGGTTAGATATGTTACGGGCTTGTGTGATTGATTTTAGAAGCAATTGGAATGATCATTCACCTTTGGCCGAATTTGTTGGAGGTTATGAGCCCAGAACAGGATGAAGATAATCAATAGTCTAACTACGTACCAATTAAGGTTACCGGATATCACTTGGAATCGTGTTATCACTTTTCAAAGTAAACTATTCGACCCTAATGCCTGGGTATCACGAATATATACTTGGGATAAGACTAAATGTTTGTTAATGATTTAGGCACAAATCAATAACCCTTTGCGTTTAAGTGTTATGTGTTTTCTGTATATCCTTCATGCATCCATTGATTTACCTATTTATAGGTAATATTACTCAATCCTAGTTAATGGAATTAAGAGTGATTAACGGTCCATTAATCCCACTTAATTTGCCTCCATAATTATAGGTATTAGTGGTTACACGACCAATTAAACGTGGTCATTAATGCAGTTATAACTGCCACTTGAATAGATCAAAACAGTTACTAATCTAGTTTGAATTCAGTCATGTGAGTTCGTTATACTCACTGATGAGCTAGTCCCTGAGGACATGACAACTCCCTGATAAGAGTTGAACTCATCATCCTGATGAATACCATTCAGTCCAGAGTATCACTCCCTCAAGGAGTGAACTCACTGAACTTCATCAGATACTGAATAACACTTAACCACTATATGAGTCATGGTGTTCAGGGACCTGATGGGTGTACACTCCGTACCTCCTAACCCATTGCCAAGTTTGAACTCAACCCTCAAGTGCACTAAAATTTCCAATAATTTGCCTACAATAATAGCTATAATTCAAGTATCAAGATGCCACCATGAGATGCTCTATGGAAAAGAGAACTAGCTAGTACAGATATTATATTAGCGACTACTGAGAAGATAGAGGCAAGTTGTGAAAGACTTGAGGCGGCTCAAGATCGATGGAAAAGATGTGTTGATAATAGAATAAGGCCGATTGAGTTTGAAGTGGGAGACTTTGTTATGTTAAAAATCTCTCCGTGAAAAGGAATGTTACGATTCAAAAACAAATGAAAGCTTGGTCCAAGATTTATAGGACGTTTCAAAATTTTGGAGCACGTTGGGGAGGTAGCTTACGTGCTAGAGTTACTCGAAGAAATGAGGGACATTCATAGTATTTTTCATGTATCATACTTAAAGAACTGTCTAGCGGATGAAACTAGTGTGATTACTTTAAATGATGTTAATATTGACCCGGAGTTTACTTCACAAGAAGAACCGAAGGCCATTTTGGGAAAAAAGACAAGACAACTCCAAAATATGATAATACCGTTGATTAAAGTCCAATGGAGGCAGCGAAAGGGATCAAGTATAAGATGGAAACCCGAGGCGAAGATAAGGAATAAGCATCCTCATTTATTTCAAGAATAAATTCCGATGACAGAATCCCGTTTAAGGGTGGGAGAATTGTTACACCCGATAAATGTAACTTATAACGATTACAAACATATCCCAATAACAATAGGTGTATTTCTAACTTTATAAACTTAAAGGTTGCTTTTATAAAAAAAAAAAAGTTTAAGGGGTAACAAAAGCATTTCATAAACAATAGGTCGCTTCACTTCATTAAAAAAGTTTAACTGGCTCCCTCAAGTAGCTCTCTGATGTTCGATTATTGCCAACGCCTTAACTACTAAAGAAGCTCGTAAAATTGGGGAAGGGCATTTTATTGTGATAAAAAACAGACCGTGCAAGGTTGGTTTAGTTAATTTTTATTTAAAATATTTTATGTTATCATTTTATTATTAGGCTGGTTTAATTTTCTTATATTTCTACTTGTAATTGGGTTTCGGATGTTGAATATGCTTCAACTAGGCACCGTCCAAATTGGCGTAAGTTTGTTGCTCATGACATCTTTAATAGGATCAGGCATGTCTATATTGATTTCACTCCTCACCATAATTGTACTGTAAGTAGTTTTTAATCAATAACAACAAGTGAATTTTTATTTTTTTATTTTTATGTAAAGTAATGGTATTTTTGTACAGGTTCCTCGTGTTAACTTCAAGGTTGTTGGTATCCGTGGCCCAAGAACTGTATGTTTGCTTTTGTAAACTTTTTCTAAAAATGTTCAAATGATTTTTGACAATTGACAATTTATTTCAGGTTGTTTTGCTAAACCTAGGTGTTCGGGCTTTGTTTTTCGAAGTGACTAATCAGACTCATTTGGATCGGGTATACAATTCTTTATGTTTGCTTAGTTATACATTTTAACTCTAATTCATGGCATGCAAGAGTTATGAAGTTTGATTCATCATGTTAATAATCCAAGTGCATATCAGGACTCGATTAGCAACGGGGAGATACATGGTTGTGACCATGTTATCTGCCATGGGAGAGGAGCAGCTATGTGCCTTTAAGGCTATCAACCCAATAACTGCCTAAATTACTTTATTATTCAGTGTCTGTTACATGATGTCACGATGATATAAAGATCATTAAATGTTGGTAATTTTTTATTGATTTAACCCTATAAAAGGGTGTGCATGACCAGCTGATCATTACCTAAAGTTACTAACACTTATCATTTGATTTTGTATTTCGCATAATATGATTGAGGAAGCCGGTGGTCTTTTTTTCTCAGTACGAAACGAATGAGTATCCTAACTGTGTAATTACTAATTTGAATCTTGGCGTAAATGATGGATATTGCTTGCTGACATATGGAGTATCAATAAATGTTTGAAAAGAACCTATTAGTGAACTTAGGAATACTCCTTTTATGTTATGTTGTCGGTTGTTTATGTTTATCACGAAACCTAGCATCGATCTACTTGCAATCGTGCTCAAACAATTATTAATTGGGACTTGCTATATAGCTTTGATGCATAAAAAATCCACAATGTTAAAGTATTCATTGAATAAGATGATAAGTTTGAGTTTGTCAACTACCTTGAGTGTGTATTTAGTACGGAGTTGACATTTATGCTTTGAGAAGATACTACATTTCTTCTAGAAGGCAAACTGATTTGCATATGTTTTAAGTTAAAGTTGAAAACTCAGAATATTTCTTATGTTTATTATGTGACATTTCTAGTGGATGATAACAACCATGGATGGACAACCTGCTTTGTCATTTCAAAGACCAGGCGCAAGACAACTTAACAACCATGGACATGCTGCATTAGATCGTCCCCTATGGAAGAGAAATATCTTAAATTTACTAAACCACAATAGATTACAATGGGACGGGAATTTATGCCACCGAATTTCACTGCCTACCGCCAGTATTCTCAGTTAGTGGTGCGATTGGACACATATTTTCTTCATTTTCAAGGATGTCGTCAGATAATTACTTTTCGTCAATTACTTTTCACGAAAACCATTCAGAAAAGGCGCCTTTCGTTTCTCAACCCTAAATGGTTTTTCTTTTTTCTTTTCCCCTTAACCAACTTTAATGGTTTATTCTTCTTATTCTTCTTCTTTTCGGTTTTTATTTTATTTATTTTTTAATGTTGAAAACCCTAGATCCGGTGACAAAACCAGTGAGTTATTAACCGGAGTTTCTTAACGACGACTCAAGATCGATTGAAAAGCTGTATTGATAATAAAAGTAGGCCGATCAAATTTGAAGTGGGAGACTTTGTTTATTAAAAGTCTTTCCGTGGAAAGGAGTGTTACGATTCAAAAACAAAGGAAAGCTTTGTCCAAGATTTATAGGACATTTCAAAATTTTGGAGCGTGTTGGGGAGGTAGCTTACGTGCTAGAGTTACCCGAAGAAACGAGGGGCATTCACAATATTTTTCATGTGTCGTACTTAAAGAAATACATGGCGGATGAAACTAGTGTAATTACTTTAGATGATGTTGAGATTGAACCGGAGTTGGCTTCATAAGAAGAACCAGAGGCTATTTTGGGGAAAAAGACAAGACAACTCCGAAATATGATAATACCGTTGATTAAAGTCCAACTGAGGCACCGAAAGGGATCAAGTATAAGACAGGAACCCGAGGAAAAGATGAGGAATGAGCATCCTAATTTATTTCAAGAATAAATTTTGAGGACGGAATGTCATTTAAGGGTGGGAGAATTGTACACCCGAAACCCGTAGAGGTATTATTATATTATATAAACGTCGTAATTAAGTTACCATTACTAAAATTAAAAGTATCATATTGTGTTAGTATGTATTTTGTATGAGATATATACGAAGTACTAATAATTAATATTATACTATAGGTTTAACACATGTAGCTTTCATGCTCTCCCCATGCTATGTATTTAGAATTTTATGGGCTATATATGAGTTAATCTCATGTATCTCACCATCACCTACATACTCATACCACAAATGGCCCACGAAGATAAAAGTGAAGCTTACAACTTCTGGTTGACAATTACAAGTGAAAATGTTTCCCTCACTATGGATGGTAAAGTACCTCTCTATTATTGTTTGAGCTTGTTCGTAACTCCTGATATTATGATTGTAATAACACCAAATTATACTGCAAAGATTAGATACAGAAGAGGGGGTGTATGGGTAAATAAAGAAATAGTGACACTTGTGTATGTGTCTGCATAAAGCAAACACTATTTATTACATCACCACCAAACACACTACTGCAAACCATCATCTCACCCGAAGGTACACACACTAAAAGCACACATTAAATATGCACTACAAGCACACACTTTCACACACACTCGGTGTAAACACACACAAACAAACACATTGTCATTTTTTTATGTTTTTAAAATAATGAAAACACACACTCAAAAACACACATAGATACGGAAAAACCACACACACAAAATTGTTTTTGTTCTATTTCTGAATTATTTTTAAGTACTTTTTTACTTCATTAAACACTTTTATAAGTCTTTACTTTTCTGGTAAATCTAACTTTTTTTTTAATGTTTATTTGTGTGTTTATTTTTCAGTTTGTTGCTGTGATTTGAGTTGCTCTACTTTACATGTAAATCTAACTATTGTTTTTTATTTTTTATTTTTTTATTTTATGTTTATTTATGTGTTTTTATTTATTTATGTGAATTGTTTATTAAACTAACTTTTGTAAATTTGTTTAAATGGATTTAGAAAGTTAGAAAATAGTTATGTTTTGATTTTGATGAGAATAGTTTAATGTGCGTGTGATATTAATAGGAATATGTTTTTTATTTATTTATATGAATAGTGGATATTTTTGTAAATTTGTTTAAATGGATTTAGAATGTTATAAAATAGTTTCGTTATGATGTTTTGATTTTTTAGTTTTGGATGAGATTAATAGTTTATTATGCGTGTGATATTTATTAATAGGAATGTTTTTTATTTTTTATTTTTATTTTTGTAGTTTTAAGTCTCTATATTTGATTTGCAATTTATAAATTGTGTTACATTTAATAATAACTTATTTTTCCTATCGAGTATTTTTATTTATTTTAGGATTACTTATGTTTGTGTGACATTTAATAAGAAGATGTGGGTAATTTTATGCTTATAAGTTATAATTTGGAATATTTAGTTAAAGTTAGTCATGTTTGGTTATAAATGCTTTCTATACATCTTAAAATCTCTATCAGTAGTAGATGATCAAGTTGTTTGATATAATGAATGGTTTATATGTACAAGTTTATGTTTAGGATGACTATTAGATCAACCATAATTTTTGTGTGTATTTTGACTTTTACCTCAAAAGTGACTAGATCTTGACTAAGTGGTGATCGAGCTCGTCTAGATTTTAGTAGCATTCTCTACTTGACTTGATTATTCTTATTAAAATGTTAATCAACCTTTGCTTTACACAAATGGATACTTTTAGCTTCACTATAGCTTACTTATCGTCGTTGAAGAGACTAGGATAGCTGTATGTGTGTATATGTGATATTATTACACTTAACTAGTCGTCGTTGCTAGTTAATTGGGATATAATTGACTTGTTTGAGTGTTCGAGAAACGAGGTTTTTTTTCTTATGTTATATAGCTAAGCTACATGGCATTAATTCTCAAACTACCTTACAATTTATTATTGTCATTATTATGTGGTGTTAGTTTAATTTTAGAGTATGTTGATGCTTGTGTATATACGATTATCTAAACCGAAATGGATCTTATGTTAAGATGTTTCGGATTGCTTGTTAATACTTTGTTGTGATGGCAATATAAACTCATAAGCTCAACCATATAAGCTTACCAAACACTTCATCGAGCTTATTTTACTTATATAAGCTAATAAACTCATAAACACCGACATTTTATTGAGTGCTTGTTTAAGCTTATTTGTGTGCTTAGGAGCTTAACTCTTTTCATCTTATGTTTTGTAATTCTTTGGCTTATTTGGAAATTTATGTGTTTATATAAATTATTATGTTATAATACGCCTACATAAGCCCGTATGTGTCAACATAAGCCGAAAAAGTTGGGCTTATGAAAAATAAGCCGGAAACAAGATAAGCTCGTAAACCCAAAAATAAGCTTAAACAAACAACATATGATGTTCCATGATTGTTGTGTCAAATTTTACTTTGACCTGCATTTTGTATTTCCTGTTTAAATTCGATTTATGTCACTATATTAATTAGAGGCCGGTAGAGGTCAAGATATTTGGTGTTTGTTCTATTATATGTGTAATGTGTGTTATGAGTTGGTTTCTTTTGGGATTGCTTTTTAGAACTCTATTCTCGTACAAGTTTTATTTTAACAACAAAATATGTTAAGAGCAACCTAGGAGTAAGAAACTATGAGCAAAAGGATTACATATTTCATGAAATAGATTGCTTATTAATACTGTTCTTTCCTTTTAACTGATGACAAGTAGTTTTCCTTATATCAAACAGTTTTCATGCTTATTGTGTGTTCTGATTTTAGATGCTCCAGGTAGCTCTATGATTGATAACTCTTATATGATCGTTTTGTAAAAGAGTTTTATGTTAGATAAAACCTTAGTAATTGATATTATATGACCATGTATGTATTTTTACGGATGTTTGGTTGCTTTAATAGACTTTGTATTTTTCGACACTTATGGTTTAATCTAGCCGATGGATGTTTAGTGTTTTTAAATTTTAACATATCATTAACATTATTATAATCGATAGTGATTAGTGGTTTTGACTTTAGTTTAAATGTCTAATGTTTACTTGGTGATATATATATGTTAAACTACTTTGTGAATATTGTTTTTATTTTTTTGAGTAAATTGCATAAATTGTCCCTAAACGTTGGCCAGATTGCAAGTTTCGTCCCAACCATTTCGAAAGTGCAGAAATCGTCCCTGTGGAAAACCTTTGAGTAAATTTTCGTCCCTGTTTGGGACGAAACATGCAATTTGGTTGGGACGAAATATGCAATCTTGCCAAAGTTTAGGGACGAAAATTTGCTCAAAGGTTTCCCACAGGGACGATTTCTGCACTTTCGTAATGGTTGGGATGAAACATGCAATCTGGCCAAAGTTTAGGGACGATTTATGCAATTTACTCTATTTTATTTAGAATTAGCTTTGTTAGATTTAGGGAATCTTACTTTAATCTTGACTTGAAATTTTACTAGGCTGAGATTTACCTTATTCTATATGACTATTTATCTATTGTTTGATTTTTAAAGTTCAAACTCAGCTTTTAATCTTCACTTGAAATTTCACTAGTTGATATGTTCTTGGTTTTTATATGACAACATATGACCGTATTCATCAATTTTCAAATATTCTCGAGACTGATGTCTACTTGGTCATTGATATGTGTTGAACAGAGAATGTGTTAATTCTGTCGAACTTTATGATATATCGTGTTTATTTAGATTAGATTTTGTATTCCTACAATGAGTCTCAATGCTATGAGTTTACATTTCTGCGTGTTGTGTGTTTTCTTAAAGTTGCTTATTTGATTTTGAAATTTGATACATGCATGGAGCATTTATCCCAATTACTGTAGTAATAGTCATTTAGTTTATATTTTCTTTATGAGCTATTGATGTTATGCCTTGTAGATATTACTATATATATTAGGATAAATGACATGCAAACTCACAAGAAACTAATCATGGATAGGATACAAGTTATACAGTATGTTGCTTCAAGTTTGTGAAAGTAGGCCGATCGATTGAAAAGCCATGTGATAATAGAAGTAGGCCGATCGAGTTTGAAGTGGGAGACTTTGTTTGTTAAAAGTCTTTTCATGGAAAGAGTTTTACGATTCAAAAACAAAGGAAAGCTTTGTCCAAGATTTATAGGACCTTTCAAAATTTTGGAGCGCGTTGGGGAGGTGGCTTACGTGCTAGAGTTACCCGAAGAAACGAGGGGCATTCACAATATTTTTCATTTGCCGTACTTAAAGAAATGTCTGGTGGATGAAACTAGTGTAATTACTTTAGATGATGTTGAGATTGACCCGGAGTTGACTTCACAAGAAGAACCGGAGGCTATTTTGAGAAAAAAGAAAAGACAACTCTGAAATATGATAATACCGTTGATTAAAGTCCAATTGAGGCACCGAAAGGGATCAAATATAAGACAGGAACCCGAGGAAAAGATGAGGAATAAGCATCCTCGTTTATTTCAAGAATAAATTCCGAGGACGGAATGTTGTTTAAGGGTGGGAGAATTGTTACACCCGAAACCCGTAGAGGTATTATTATATTATACATTTATGTGAACGTCGTAATTAAGTTACCTTTACTAAAATTAAAAGCATCATATTGTGTTAGTATGTATTTTGTATGAGATATATATTAAGTACTAATGATTAAGACTATACTGTAGGTTTAACACATGTAGCTTTTATGCTCTCCCCATGCTATGTGTTTACAATTTTATGGGCTATATATGAGTTAATCTAATGTATCTCACTATCACCTACATACTCATACCACAAATGGCTCAGAGATATAGAAGTAAAGGTTACAACTTTTGGTTGACAATTACAAGTGAGAATGTTTCCCTCACTATGGATGGTAAAGTACTTCTCTATTATTGTTTGAGCTTGTTCGTAACTCCTGATATTATGATTGTTATAACACTGCAAAGATTAGATAAAGAAGAGGGGGTGTATGGGTAAATAAAGAAAAAGTGACACTTCTGTGCGTGTCTGCATAAAGCAAACAGTGTTTATTGCATCACCACCAAGCACACTACAGCAAACCATCATCTCGCCCGAAGGTACACACACTAAACATGCACTAAAAACACACACTCAGTGTAAACACACACAAACAAACACACTATCATTTTTTTTTATGATTTTAAAATAATGAAAACACACACTCAAAAACGTACACAAAAACGGAAAACTACACACAAAAAATTATTTTTGTTCTATTTTGAATTATTTTTGAAGCACACTTTTACTTCATTAAACACTTTTATAATACTTCTTTTTTTTTCCCTCAATTTGTTGCTGTGATTTGAGTTGCTCTACTTTTCAGATTAGTCTAACTTTTTTTAATGTTTATTTGTGTGTTTATTTTTCAGTTTGCTGCTGTGATTTGAGTTGATCTACTTTTCAGGTAAATCTAACTCTTGTTTTTTATTTTTTATTTTTGTATTTTATGTTTATTTATGTGTTTTTATTTATTCATGTGAATTGTTTATTAAACTAATTTTTGTAAATTTATTTAAATGGATTTAGAAAGTTATAAAATAGTTATGTTTTTATTTGGATGAGAATAGTTTAATATGCGTGTGATATTAATAGGAATATGTTTTTATTTATTTATATGCATAGTGGATATTTTTGTAAATTTGTGTAAATGGATTTAGAATGTTAATTTAAATTAATAATATTTTTAATAATATATATTTTTAGTACAAAAAATTTCCAACATAAAAAGTGTATATTTATATATTATGAAAATTAGGTCTCACATTTCACACACAACCCTAAACACACCCAACAACACCACTGTCGGCTCCCTAAAGTAGCTCCCTGTTGTTCGATTATGGCCAACGCCTTAACTACTACAAAAGCTCTTAAAATTGGCGAAGGGCATTTTATTGTGATAAACAACAAACCATGCAAGGTTCGTTTAGTTAATTTTTATTTAGAATATTTAATGCTATCATTTTATTATTAGGCTGGTTTAATTTTCTTATGTTTCTATTTCTACTTGTAATTGGGTTTCGGATGTTGAAGATGCTTCAACTAGGCATCGTCCAAATTGGCGTTGGTTTGTTGCTCATGACATCTTTAATAGGAACATGCATGTCTCTATTGATTTTGCTCCTCACCATAAATGTACTGTAAGTAGTTTTTAATCAACAGCAACAAGTGAAGTTTTATTTTTTATTTTTATGTAAAGTAATGGTATTTTTGTGCAGATTCCTTGTGTAAACTTCAAGGTTGTTGGTATTCGTGGCCCAAAAACTGTATGTTATTTTTATTTCTATTGCTTTTGTAAACTTTTTCTAAAAATGTTCAAATGATTTTTGACAATTGACAATTTATTTCAGGTTGTTTTGTTGAACCTAGGTGTTCGGGCTTTGTTTTTCGAAGTGACTAATCAGGCTCATTTGGATCGGGTATACCATTCTTTATCCTTGTTTAGTTATACATTTTAACTCCAATTCGTGGCATGCAAGAGTTATGAAGTTTGATTGTTAATAATCCAAGTGCAGATCAGAACTCGATTAGCAGCGGAGAGATTCGTGGCTGTGACCATGTTATCTGCCATGGGAGAGGAGCAGCTATGTGCCTTTAAGGCTATCAACCCAATAACTGCCTAAATTAATTTATTATTCAGTATCAATAAATGTTTGAAAAGAACCTAGTAGTGAACCTAGGAATACTCCTTTTATGTTATGTTGTCGGTTGTTTATGTTTAAAATGAAACCAAGCATCGATCTACTTGCAATCGTGCTCAAACAATTATTAACCAAGACTTGCTATATAACTTTGATGCATAAAAATCCACAATGTTAAAGTACTCATTGAATAAGATGATAAGTTTCAGTTAGTCAACTACCTTGAGTGTGTATTTAGTACATAGTTGACATGTATGCTTTGAGAAGATACTACATTTCTTCTAGAAGACAAATTGAATTGCATATGTTCCAAGTTAAAGTTGAAAACTCAAAAGAATTCTTATGTTTATTATGTGACATTTCTAGTGGACGATAACAACTATTGATGCCCAACTTGCTTTGTCATTTCAAAGACGAGGCGCAAGACAACTTAATAACCATGGACATGCTGTATTAGATCGTTCCATATGAAAGAGAAATATCCTAACTAAACCAAAGTAGATCACAACCCTAAATGGTTTTTCTTTTTTATTTTTCCCTAAACCAACTCCAATTGTTTCTTCTTGTTCTTCTTCTTTTCGTCTTTTATTTTATTTAATTTTTTAATGTTGAAAACCCTAGATTCGGTGAAAAAACTAGTGAGTTATGAACCGGAGTTTCTTAATGATGATGGTTTTTTTGTGATTGAATCATCGTACAGAAACAACTCCGATGGTAACCACCGTACCAGAGATAATTCGTGAAAGACTTAAAACGACTCAAGATCGACTGAAAAGCTGTGTTGATAAAAGAAGTAGGCCGATTAAGTTTGAAGTGGGAGACTTTGTTTGTTAAAAGTCTTTCCGTGGAAAGGAGTGTTATGATTAAAAAACAAATGAAAGCTTTGTCCAAGATTTATAGGACCTTTCAAAAGTTTGGAGCGCGTTGGGGAGGTAGCTTATGTGCTAGTTACCCAAAGAAACGAGGGGCATTCACAATATTTTTCATGTGTCGTACTTAAAGAAATGTCTAGCGAATGAAACTAGTGAAATTACTTTAGATGATGTTGAGATTGAACCAGAGTTGACTTCACAAGAAGAACCGGAGGCCATTTTGGGAATAAAGACAAGACAACTCTGAAATATGATAATACCGTTGATTAAAGTCCAATTGAGGCACCGAAATGGATCACGTATAAGATGGGAACCCGAGGAAAATATGAGGAATAAGAATCCTCATTTATTTCAAGAATAAATTTCAATGACGGAATGCCATTTAAGGGTGGGAGAATTGTTACACCCAAAACCCGTAGAGGTATTATTATATTATATAAACGTCGTAATTAAGTTACCATTACTAAAATTAAAAGCATCATATTGTGTTAATATGTATTTGTATGAGATATATATGAAGTACTAATTATTAATACTATACTATAGGTTTGACACATGTAGCTTTCATGCTCTCTCCATGCTATGTGTTTAGAATTTCATGGGCTATATATGAGTTAATCTCGTGTATCTCACCATCACCTCTATACTCGTACCACAATGGCTCATGGAGATAAAAGTAAAGGTTACAACTTGTGGTTGATAATTACAAGTGATAATGTTTCCCTCACTATTGATGGTAAAGTACCTCTTTATTGTTGTTTGAGCTTGTTCGTAACTCTTCATATTATAAATGTTATAACACCAAATTCTACTGCAAAGATTAGATAAAGAAGAGGGGGTGTATGGGTAAATAAAGAAATAGTGACACTTGTGTGTGTGTCTGCATAAAGCAAACACTATTCATTGCATCACCACCAAGCACACTATTGCAAATCATCATCTCACCCGAAGGTACACACACTAAACATGTAATAAAACACACACTCGGTGTAAACACACATAAACAAACACACAATCAATTCTTTTTATGTTTTAAAATAATGAAAACACACACTCAAAACCACGCACACAAGACTATTTTTGTTCTATTTCTGAATTATTTTTTAAGTACTTTTTTACTTCATCAAAAACTTTTATAATATTTTTTTCAGTTTGTTGTTGTGATTTGAGTTACTCTACTTTTCAGGTAAATATAATTTTTTTTAATGTTTATTTACATGTATATATTTTAGTTTGTTGCTGTGATTTGAGTTGCTCTACGTTTCAGGTAAATCTAACTCTTGTTTTTTTATTTTTATTTATGTATTTTTATTTATTTATTTGAATTATTTATTAAAATAATTTTTGTAAATTTTTTTTAATGAATTTAGAAAGTTATAAAATAATTATGTTTTGATTTGGATGAGAATAGTTTAATATGCGTGTGATGTTAATAGGAATATGTTTTTATTTATTTATGTGAATAGTGGATATTTTTGTAAATTTGTTTAAATGAATTTAGAATGTTTATAAAATAGTTTCGTTAGGATGTTTTGACTTTTGAGTTTTGGATGAGAATAATAGTTTATTATGCGTGTTATTTATTAATAGGATTTTTTTTTTTTTTTTTTTTTTTTTGGGAATTTTAAGTCTCTAGATTTGATTTGCAATTTATATATTGTGTTACATTTGATAACAACTTATTTTCCCTATTGAGTATTTTTATTTATTTTAAGATTATTTATATTTGTGTGACATTTAATAAGAAGATGTAGATAATTTCATGCTTATAACTTATTGTGGAAAACTAGAAGGGGGGTTGAATAGTTTACCGCTTTTTCGTTTAATTATCTTTTGAAACTTTACGTTTGATCAAAGATATAAACTCAAATCACTTGTTAATCTTTGAAAAGCTTTACTTTTGATTAAATATATAAACTCAAAATACTTGTTAATATTTGAAAAGCTTTACGTGTAATTAATGATTCTAAATAAAGACAACATGTAATATGCAAAGACAAAGTAAGAAACGATCAAACCACAACACGATTGTTTATCGTGGTTCGGCTACAAGGACTCTTTTTCCTTGCCCAACATCCACGCCCCGAGTTTTCAACTCGAGAGTTTCAAGCACTAGTCAACAAGCTCCTTTCACGGGTGGAGAAACCTTTACAATCGTCGCTTACACTTTATCTGGTACAAAGCTATATACCGAGTCCTAATTCAAGGTAGAACCAACCTAACGTCGCCTATCCACTATTTCCGACACTAAGCTAGATGTCGAGTTCTTTTACAAGGGTACAACCACTCCCGATAGTTCTTTTACAAGGGTACAACAACTCTCGTCACACTATGTATTTTGAGGCCTAAAATACTAACCGATCACTTCTACACACGATACAAATGAAGTATAAACTACCAAAGTTCATACATAACAAAGCTAACAAGTCTTGCAACTTTTGAGTTGAAACTTGTAACTTCTTGGAAGAACTTGTGAACTCTTTTGCCACATAAGAGAATCACACAAGTCAAATGTTACTGAGTTAGAGAGAATATGTGAAATATATGTCCTAAAGTGATGGGTAAAAACTAGCAAGTGGCTTGGTATTTATAGCAAAACAAACCAGCAGTCTGGCGGATCCGGCGGAACCCTCAGATGGGTTCCACCCATGTACCTCCAAGGTTCCGCCAGGCTGACAATAGGTTTTGCAATAATCTTTCCAAACCAACCAAGATCACATCAACTTATTTCTAGTCAAACACACATTGAATCAAAGTATAATGCTTCCAAAAATGTGTAAGAGCTTATGGTAAGTCAAACACACAAATTTACCATAAATGCTTATTGATGTGATGTGACACTTTCTTATTTAAGTAATAAAAACAATGTTATGTTTAAAATGTAAAATCTAGTTATACAAGACTTAAAATTAAAGTGATGTTTGGTGAGTGCTTATTCACTCACTATTTTATGGCCAAAAACCGACCCAAAACGACTATTTGAGCTAACAAATGCCAAGAAAACACGTGTTTTTATGTTTGTGATATGCAGGTACGGATATTACGAAAATCACACAAAAACCGGAAAAACCGAGCACGAGAGTATGAAAGGTTCAAAAAGCCGAGCCGGTAAAGGATTTTTCAAGCCCGGATCAATAATTGAGCTTAAAGTTTCAAATTTACCTTGAAGAATCATACCTTGTCAAGTTTAGCCCTTGGAAATCATTTTTCAGAATGGCATTTTCAGTCCTTATAGTATGAGCAAATTACACTATTGGTCCTTGGATTATATCTTAAAAATCTGAAAATACTATACATACATTTGGCCCATGTTTGTGAAATCCATTTCCCACAAGTCCAATATACTACACAGTCCAATCCACAAAAATTAACACCAAGCCCATCCACCAATTTCTGACCCGAGCCCACTCCTTATCCCAGTCAACCCAGTCAAACACTTATTAAAAACAAAACAACACACACAAATAAAATACCCCACCTAAATTTTCCCCAATTACCCCCATTTACCCAGTTCCATGAACCCTAACACTATTCACCATTCCCCCAATCCAAAAATTAACCGTGATTAAGGGTATAGATGTCAAATCAAGGGCGTTCTAGAAGGAAAAGGGAATGTCAGACGTGTCAGAGGATCTAAAGAAGCACAATCAGGACAGATGGCAGGCTACAATTGGAGAAGGCGCGTCATCAGATTTAATCCAAGGGTGGATAAACGAAGCAATGATTAAAGGAATGATCAGAGGGCTCAGATTGGCTTTCAACAAGCACAACTCACACGGAGATTGCCAGCTTGGCAATCCGTAAGCTAACCTCTCCTCTCTTCCTATAAATAGGGGCTCAATCAAGCCATTTAGGTGTGTAGGATTTAGGTAATGAAACTCTGTTAAAATTTCTTTTGAATTGTATTGTAGTTTAGTCAATGTAATTTTACTTGTTATTTTAATAAAAGTGCTTATTTCTTTAATACTTAGCTTATTGTTCATCTTAATTTCTTTCTTATTCTGCTTTAATGTCTTTCATAATTCTGCTTTTATTAATTTTCACTTAGCCTAAATTTCGTTTATACTTATATTCTATTTTAGGAATCAATATAAAAAATATAAAAAAAATCAGAAAATAAAAAAAATATAAAAAAAATAAATACCTATTAGTTATAAAAGCTCACAGTAGAGCTTATTTTCCTTTTAAACATTCCATTTGAGCTTAATAGCTTATAGTGGAGTTATTTGAGTCAGTCAAATCTTAGTCAAGGAATCAAAGTAATGTGCAGCTGAGGTGTTGGATAGACTGATACAGAAGGATACGAATTCAGCCTATCCCAAAGATAGGCAACTGTGAACCCCCTCTGTTCTAGCTGAGGGGGATTACTTGGTAAATCTCATTTCAAATAGTTTAGAAGTTAATCTGATTTTGTAGATTGATCATAGTGTAGAATATTTGATAAATTAGAGTTGAGATTGAATTTAGTTGATAGTTTTGTGCATCTGAGTTGTTAAGTTAGCTGAGCATGTTCATTAACTTTGTTAGAATAATTCATTGCATCTGTTTTGGTGATTGTTTGTGGATTTAATTTCAATTGATAATCTGTCATAATTGTTTTGGATCTGGTAATTGAGAGATGTGGATCTGAGTTTGTTGAGTTTTGTTTTAGTGATACTGTTTCATTGAAATCCATTGGAATGAAAGTTGAATTTTATTGAGTATTGAGTTTTTGAGTTGCTGTTTGAGCTTAGTTCTGAGTATAAGTTGATTTCTGTTGTAGTTATATGCTCATCTGATCTCTATTAACTACTAGTAAAGTGTTTTGATCACTGTTGTGATAATCAGTGAGTTTTATACTATAGTTGTAGTAATAGCAGAAGTTTAAGGTAGGTTTGGATTGGTTACTTGCTGAATTTAGCTGTAGTTGAATCATTGTTCATTTGTCATTCATAAGTCACATTAGAGTAATATAGGTGTCTAGTTTATTAAAACAGTTGTAAGGATAAATAGAGTCAAAGTTAATTTCTATTAGACTTATCTGTTAGAATGGTTAGAATCAGTTAGTAGTAGTTTTATGATAGTTTCATTTTAGTTAAATATAGCTAAATTTTGTATAATCTCAGCTTAATTTTTCATTTAGACTTAGTAGTGATTAGCTAAAATTGATTTTGGTCAAACCTTGTGGTACAAATAAAAAGTCAAACCTAGTTTTATAACAGTCTTTGGTCTCAACTTTGTGAGCAGCTGTAGCATTAATTTGTAAATGGAAATTCATCTAGTTTGTGGATTTCAGTAGTTTGGTAGTATAAAAATCAATTTCAAAAAGAATTTTTAAATTTGAAGCTCATTAGCTTATTGAAATTTGGTTTGAAAGTTACCTGTTCAGACTCCATAGTCCCCTGCATCACAGGTGTGTGCTTACCTTGTAGGTCTGATTTAGATAGTCTTGGGAGTTTTGAGATCCATTGTCTTTGTTGTTTTATAATCTCAGGTTAGTAGGGTAGCATTTGATCCAATTTGCTTTTCATTTGTAGCTTATCTCAGTAGCTTGTCAAGCTCTTGTAGTTTGTAGGTTGTATCTGTAGTCTGCTCATTTATTGAGACCTGCTAGATTGTATTTGAGCTTCTAAATTGTGTTAGTATAGATATTTGTGCATCATCTTAGTAGTTATTGATCTGTGATTGGTCACTTTGCCTCTGAGATAGCTTGTGCTTATTCTGCTTTGCACCTAGTGCTTATTTCAATAGCTTATTGCTACTATTTTGAGTATCTATGGTTTTAAAGCTAAAACTTGGTCATATTCTTTCATATTAGAGCTTATTACATCAGTTTCAGTCTTAGTGTTAAGTTTCATCAAGATCTATTCACAAGTGCTTATAAATAAGCACTTGTGATAAGCAGTTTTCTTTGAATAAGCAGTTTCCTTTTTCAATTTTTCTTCAAAATTTTATTTTAAGTTCTTTTTAATATTTTTGATTTTCTGGAATTTTTCCAGATTTTTCTAACCATTTTTACTATTTTTAATAATTTCTTTTGATTATTTTCAATTTTTAATTAGTTTTTAAATCCCAAAAAATCAATAAAAAATTAAAAAAGGTTCTGAAAAATACAAAAATAATTTTATAATTTCTTTTATAATTAGTGAGAATTTTTAGAATTTAATTTTCATTTTTCCAATTTGTTTTTCTATTTTTAATTCATTTTTAATTCCAAAAATACAAAATTAATTCTAGAAAATTAATAAAAAGTCTAAAAAATATTTTTCTTTTTCTTAAAATTCTTTTTATTAGTTTTTAATTTTTAGAAAATATTTCCAAGTTCGTAGGATCATTTTTCATCATACGTTACGTTTTAATTTTTACGGTTGCGTTTCCGTTTTTACGTTTTTCAATTCGGTGCATAGTTAGCTTGTAATCTTTGCATGCTTTATCATTGTTTGTTAATATTTGAATTCCTTGATTGCTATTTTCACTCTATCACTTTTTCACTATTCACTTACACTACACGATTCCCAAACCGATAATTCGGATTTTCCATTCGAGCCTTCGTTGGGAGAACGACCTGGGAATTACTTTCATAAGTATTTCCTCGGAATATAAATATACTATAATTGACACGAATCAATTTTTGGCGCCGCTGCCGGGGATCGAACCCGGGTCACCCGCGTGACAGGCGGGAATACTTACCACTATACTTACCACTATACTATACACCATGGTGCCAATTTCACCGCTAAGAAGGTTTTCGATTCCGGCTTTTATTGGCCGACGATATATCGGGATGCCCATGAATTGGTGAAAACATGTGATTCATGTCAACGTCAAGGGAAAATCTCTCAAAAAGATGAAATGCCGCAAAATGCGATTCAAGTTTGTGAGATCTTCGACGTCTGGGGCATCGATTTCATGGGGCCATTCCCGTCGTCTAGGGGTAACAAATACATCCTCGTGGCCGTCGATTACTTATCAAAATGGGTTGAAGCGAAGGCGCTCCCCACCAATGACGCCCGAGTGGTTGTTAAGTTCTTAAAGAGTCTCTTTGCCCGATTTGGTGCACCTCGTACCATCATAAGCGATCGTGGGACTCATTTCTGTAATGATCAATTTGCTAAAGTAATGCTTAAGTATGGTGTCACACATCGTCTTTCCACGGCTTATCATCTACAAACGAGTGGTCAAGTTGAGGTATCCAATCGTGGTTTAAAACGTATACTTGAAAGGACCGTAGGTGAACACCGTGCCTCTTGGGCCGACAAATTAGAAGATGCATTATGGGCTTTCCGGACCGCTTACAAGACCCCAATTGGGTGTACACCATATAAGCTGGTTTACGGGAAAGCTTGTCATTTGCCCATTGAACTAAAGCACAAGGCCTACTGGGCCTTAAAACATGCCAACTTTGACTTGAAAACCGCGGGTGATCATAGAAAAATTCAATTGAATGAGTTAGTAGAACTCCGTGATCAAGCTTACGAGAATTCTTTGATTTATAAAGAGAAAACGAAAAGACTTCATGATGCCAAGATCAAAGACCGCGTTTTTAACGTTGGTGATCAAGTGCTTCTTTTCAATTCTCGGTTAAAGATATTCTCGGGTAAGCTTAAAACCCGTTGGTCTGGACCATTCACAATAACCCAAGTTTTCCCTTATGGAACCATTGAGTTAGCTCAACAAGATGGTCCCAATTTTAAGGTGAATGGTCATAGGTTGAAACATTACTTTGGAGGGGATGTACCGATTATGGTAGTCCCGGATCTCCAAACTTTCCCCAAGGACAATTGAATTCGGGGATCGAGTCAAGCTCATGTGACTCGGTGAACAAAAACAAGCGCTTCGTGGGTGGCAACCCATGCTTATCCAATTTCATCTTCTTATTTTCTATTTTCTAACACCTAATGTGAGGAGGGGGTGCCTCTTCTACTCTTGTGTTTCGTGGTTGTTTGTGATGTTTGTTCAGGATTGTCCATGATTTATGATGACTCTTGTGCTCGTTATCTCTTCACTTGGAGTCTCATTCATCGGTGCTATTTGGAAATCCTATATCCGTTAAATCTTATCGACTAACGTTTTCTTTGGCATAATTAATAAACGGCCTAGAATTTTGTTAGGATTACCTTAACCCATAAAACATTGAGGACAATGTTTCGTTCTAGTCGGGGGGAGGGTGAATCTTCGATTCGATTTTGACCTAGCATTTTTCACATGTCGTGTACTCTTGCAACTCCGTTTTTCCACCAAAAATAAAAAAATTGAAAAAATTGAGAAAAATTTCAAAAATTTTGATGAAAAAGCAATGAAAAAGTAAAAAAAAAAATGTAAAAAGTTGAAAAAGTTGTGCAAAAATATAATAAAGTTTGAATAAGTGTTTTGACACCTTGTTGACTTTCTTGCTGGCGAGAGTAGGAATAAATATTTTGACTTGACCGGGCGTGCTGAGCCCTAGCTTGTTCCCTTAACCAATGATGATCACATAAGCTTGTGCTAGTTTTGTACACAAGGAGCTATAAAATGCGAATTCTTTCTTAAGAATCTGCAAGTTCCCGTACTTGACTTTATACATGCGCAGCTTAAAAGCTTTCGCTAGTCTTTTACATAAGGAGCTATAAAACGCGAATTCTTCTTCTAGAATTTGCAAGTTTCCGTAACTGACTTTATATATGCGTGGCTGATTATCGGCTAAGTATTCGCGGGTTTCATTATTTGGAATCTTAAATTGCGAAGAGCGAGAAATGATAGAGTTTATTTAGAAGTTAGATGCTAAACATGGAGTAGTGGTTCTCTTTAGAGCTCATAAGAGGTACTTGTGGCTTTTTACTCCCATCAGAAACGTCACCAATATATAAATAGATGTTCTAGGTTAATTAGTGGTATTTCGGTTTGAATAATATTTAGTTCTTTGTTTTCTTAAGAGAATTTTTGCTTTAGAAATTGGGTACATATCAAGGAACACCAAAAATAAGAGCGAAAAGTGAAAAAATCAAAAGTCAAAAGTTGATTATCTATGTGATTTTGGAGCTACCCGTTAAGCTTCCATTTATGTTGAGAAAAAAGTAAAGTCAAGAAAGAAAAAAAAAAGTATCAAAAGTATGAAAAAAGTGAAAAAATGAGAAATGAGAAAAATGAAAAAAAATGAAAGTTGAAGTATTGTTGAATAAGAGCTATGTATGTATCAATAAGTTGTTGGCGCGTGAGGTGCATGTGATAAGTGATTAGTAATCAGTCACATGAGGTGCACGTGATCGTACTCCGCAACTTATATCCTTGATATTGTATGTACCCCTCATTCCTTGAAATGGACCGAATTTCTATTGCAGTGGTTCTTAAGAGAAAATGGATAACTACTTATCGTTTTAACTTAGGTATCACTATCGGACTAAAAATTATCGAAACGAGAAAATATGAAGCAATTCATTTCTCAACAAAATAAAATATTGAGATACAAAACCTAGGAAATGGGAGTAAGGAGTTTCCACAAGTAACTGTTATGAGTAGTGTTAGCATCTAATTTGTAATTAAGCTGTGATCTCGTTTGTACGCTTAGTTTGGGGACTTGTGAAAAATCAAGGATGACGATTTTTATCCGTATGGTCGCTTCTTAATAGAAGTGTTTCTACTCGTTGACCCTAATAATTATTGCAAAATAATGAAAGTTCAACAAACCGTCACAAGTGTAAAGTATGGAAAAATACAAAAATAGAAAGTATAAGTGGAATAAAGAAATAAAAGGAAAATTTTGGAAAACGGAGCGTTTTTCGGGAATAAATGATTTTATTACTTCTTTCGAACCTCCTTGCTACTTTACAAAGTTAGTAGGAAGAGTTTTGAAATTATTTATCCCAAGAGCGTGAATTGATCACATTGCGTGAGGACATGGCAATACCTTAGTCGGGGGATTTTGGTGAGTGCTTATTCACTCACTATTTTATGGCCAAAAACCGACCCAAAACGACTATTTGAGCTAACAAATGCCAAGAAAACACGTGTTTTTATGTTTGTGATATGCAGGTACGGATATTACGAAAATCACACAAAAACCGAAAAAACCGAGCACGAGAGTATGAAAGGTTCAAAAAACCGAGCACGAGAGTATGAAAGGTTCAAAAAGCCGAGCCGGTAAAGGATTTTTCAAGCCCGGATCAATAATTGAGCTTAAAGTTTCAAATTTACCTTGAAGAATCATACCTTGTCAAGTTTAGCCCTTGGAAATCATTTTTCAGAATGGCATTTTCAGTCCTTATAGTATGAGCAAATTACACTATTGGTCCTTGGATTATATCTTAAAAATCTGAAAATACTATACATACATTTGGCCCATGTTTGTGAAATCCATTTCCCACAAGTCCAATATACTACACAGTCCAATCCACAAAAATTAACACCAAGCCCATCCACCAATTTCTGACCCGAGCCCACTCCTTATCCCAGTCAACCCAGTCAAACACTTATTAAAAACAAAACAACACACACAAATAAAATACCCCGCCTAAATTTTCCCCAATTACCCCCATTTACCCAGTTCCATGAACCCTAACACTATTCACCATTCCCCCAATCCAAAAATTAACCGTGATTAAGGGTATAGATGTCAAATCAAGGGCGTTCTAGAAGGAAAAGGGAATGTCAGACGTGTCAGAGGATCTAAAGAAGCACAATCAGGACAGATGGCAGGCTACAATTGGAGAAGGCGCGTCATCAGATTTAATCCAAGGGTGGATAAACGAAGCAATGATTAAAGGAATGATCAGAGGGCTCAGATTGGCTTTCAACAAGCACAACTCACACGGATTGCCAGCTTGGCAATCCGTAAGCTAACCTCTCCTCTCTTCCTATAAATAGGGGCTCAATCAAGCCATTTAGGTGTGTAGGATTTAGGTAATGAAACTCTGTTAAAATATCTTTTGAATTGTATTGTAGTTTAGTCAATGTAATTTTACTTGTTATTTTAATAAAAGTGCTTATTTCTTTAATACTTAGCTTATTGTTCATCTTAATTTCTTTCTTATTCTGCTTTAATGTCTTTCATAATTCTGCTTTTATTAATTTTCACTTAGCCTAAATTTCGTTTATACTTATATTCTATTTTAGAAATCAATATAAAAAATATAAAAAAAATCAGAAAATAAAAAAAATATAAAAAAATAAATACCTATTAGTTATAAAAGCTCACAGTAGAGCTTATTTTCCTTTTAAACATTCCATTTGAGCTTAATAGCTTATAGTGGAGTTATTTGAGTCTGTCAAATCTTAGTCAAGGAATCAAAGTAATGTGCAGCTGAGGTGTTGGATAGACTGATACAGAAGGATACGAATTCAGCCTATCTCAAAGATAGGAAACTGTGAACCCCCTCTGTTCTAGCTGAGGGGGATTGCTTGGTAAATCTCATTTCAAATAGTTTAGAAGTTAATCTGATTTTGTAGATTGATCATAGTGTAGAATATTTGATAAATTAGAGTTGAGATTGAATTTAGTTGATAGTTTTGTGCATATGAGTTGTTAAGTTAGCTGAGCTTGTTCATTAACTTTGTTAGAATAATTCATTGCATCTGTTTTGGTGATTGTTTGTGGATTTAATTTCAATTGATAATCTGTCATAATTGTTTTGGATCTGGTAATTGAGAGATGTGGATCTGAGTTTGTTGAGTTTTGTTTTAGTGATACTGTTTCATTGAAATCCATTGGAATGAAAGTTGAATTTTATTGAGTATTGAGTTTCTGAGTTGCTGTTTGAGCTTAGTTCTGAGTATAAGTTGATTTATGTTGTAGTTATATGCTCATCTGATCTCTATTAACTACTAGTAAAGTGTTTTGATCACTGTTGTGATAATCAGTGAGTTTTATACTATAGTTGTAGTAATAGCAGAAGTTTAAGGTAGTGTTTGGATTGGTTACTTGCTGAATTTAGCTATAGTTGAATCATTGTTCATTTGTCATTCATAAGTCACATTAGAGTAATATAGGTGTCTAGTTTATTAAAACAGTTGTAAGGATAAATAGAGTCAAAGTTAATTTCTATTAGACTTATCTGTTAGAATGGTTAGAATCAGTTAGTAGTAGTTTTATGATAGTTTCATTTTAGTTAAATATAGCTAAATTTTGTATAATCTCAGCTTAATTTTTCATTTAGACTTAGTAGTGATTAGCTAAAATTGATTTTGGTCAAACCTTGTGGTACAAATAAAAAGTCAAACCTAGTTTTATAACAGTCTTTGGTCTCAACTTTGTGAGCAGCTGTAGCATTAATTTGTAAATGGAAATTCATCTAGTTTGTGGATTTCAGTAGTTTGGTAGTATAAAAATCAATTTCAAAAAGAATTTTTAAATTTGAAGCTCATTAGCTTATTGAAATTTGGTTTGAAAGTTACCTGTTCAGACTCCATAGTCCCCTGCATCACAGGTGTGTGCTTACCTTGTAGGTCTGATTTAGATAGTCTTGGGAGTTTTGAGATCCATTGTCTTTGTTGTTTTATAATCTCAGGTTAGTAGGGTAGCATTTGATCCAATTTGCTTTTCATTTGTAGCTTATCTCAGTAGCTTGCCAAGCTCTTGTAGTTTGTAGGTTGTATCTGTAGTCTGCTCATTTATTGAGACCTGCTAGATTGTATTTGAGCTTCTAAATTGTGTTAGTGTAGACATTTGTGCATCATCTGAGTAGTTATTGATCTGTGATTGGTCACTTTGCCTCTGAGATAGCTTGTGCTTATTCTGCTTTGCACCTAGTGCTTATTTCAATAGCTTATTGCTACTATTTTGAGTATCTGTGGTTTTAAAGCTAAAACTTGGTCATATTCTTTCATATTAGAGCTTATTACATCAGTTTCAGTCTTAGTGTTAAGTTTCATCAAGATCTATTCACAAGTGCTTATAAATAAGCACTTGTGATAAGCAGTTTTCTTTGAATAAGCAGTTTCCTTTTTCAATTTTTCTTCAAAATTTTATTTTAAGTTCTTTTTAATATTTTTGATTTTCTGGAATTTTTCCAGATTTTTCTAACCATTTTTACTATTTTTAATAATTTCTTTTGATTATTTTCAATTTTTAATTAGTTTTTAAATCCCAAAAAATCAATAAAAAATTAAAAAAAGGTTCTGAAAAATACAAAAATAATTTTATAATTTCTTTTATAATTAGTGATAATTTTTAGAATTTAATTTTCATTTTTCCAATTTGTTTTTCTATTTTTAATTCACTTTTAATTCCAAAAATACAAAATTAATTCTAGAAAATTAATAAAAAGTCTAAAAAATATTTTTCTTTTTCTTAAAATTCTTTTTATTAGTTTTTAATTTTTAGAAAATATTTCCAAGTTCGTAGGATCATTTTTCATCATACGTTACGTTTTAATTTTTACGGTTGCGTTTCCGTTTTTACGTTTTTCAATTCGGTGCATAGTTAGCTTGTAATCTTTGCATGCTTTATCATTGTTTGTTAATATTTGAATTCCTTGATTGCTATTTTCACTCTATCACTTTTTCACTATTCACTTACACTACACGATTCCCAAACCGATAATTCGGATTTTCCATTCGAGCCTTCGTTGGGAGAATGACCCGGGAATTACTTTCATAAGTATTTCCTCGAAATATAAATATACTATAATTGACACGAATCAATGTTTTTACTATAAACTAAAGTTCATACTTTGTCATTAACAAAACTTAGCAAAGATCGTAAAACATAAATAACGTTTTTAGGCGATATTTTTATTAACACTTATAATTTGGAATATTTAGTTAAAGTTAGTCATGTTTGGATCTAAATGCTTTCTATACATTTTTAAATCTCTATCAGTAGTAGATGATCAAGTTGTTTGATACAATGAATGGTTTATATGTACAAGTTTATGTTTAGGATGACTATTAGATCAACCATAATTTTTGTGTGTATTTTGACTTTGACCTCAAAGGCGAATAGATCTTGACTGAGTGGGGATCGAGCTCATCTCAATTTTAGTAGCATTCTCTACTTGTCTCGATTATTCGTATTAAAATGTTAATCAACCTTTGCTTTACACAAATGGATACTTTTTAGCTTCACTATAGCTTACTTATCGACGTTGAAGAGAATAGGATAGTTGTATGTATGTATTTATGTATGTATGTGTGTATATCTGATATTATTACACTTAATTAGTCGTCGTTGCTTAAAACCCAAAATTTAAACAAGTTTCTCAAATAGTTGTAAAACCCAAAGTTTACAGTTTGCTAGTTAATTGGGATATAATTGACTTGTTTGAGTGTTCGAGAAATGTTTTTTTCCTTCTTATGTTATATAGCTAAGCTACATGGCATTAATTCTAAAACTAGCTATTTCTACTTACAATTTATTATTATCATTATTATGTGGTGTTAGTTTTATTTTAGAGTATGTTGATGCTTATGTGTATTATACGATTATCTAAACCGAAATGGATATTAAGTTAAGATGTTTTGGATTGCTTGTTAATACTATGTTTTTACACAACTGATGGCAACTAGTTTTGCTCTATTCGTAAGGTTCAATAAGGGTATAAAAGTCTTTTTGTTATACCACACAAATTTTGAGCTTATCAAAACGCCATCGTATAAACTCATAAGCTCAACCATATAAGCTTACCCAAACACTTCATCGAGCTTATTTTACTTATATAAGCTAATAAACTCATAAACACCGATATTTATTTAGTGCTTGTTTAAGCTTATTTGTGTGTTTACAAGCTTAACTCTTTTCGTCTTATGTTTTGTAATTCTTTGGCTTATTTGGAAATTTATGTGTTTATATAAATTATTATGCCATAATACGCCTACATAAGCACGTAGGTGTCAACATAAGCTGAAAAAGTTGGGCTTATGAAATATAAGCCAGAAACAAGATAAGCTCATAAACCCAAAAATAAGCTTAAACAAACAACATATGATGTTCCATGACAGTTTTGTTAATTTTTACTTTGACTTGTATTTTGTATTTCCTGTTTAAATTCGATTTATGTCACTAGATTAGAGGTTGGGAAAGGTCAAGATATTTGGTGTTTGTTCTATTATATGTGTAATGTGTGTTATGAGTTGGTTGCTTTTGGGATTGCTTTTTAGAACTCTGTTCTCATACAAGTTTTATTTTAACTACAAAATATGTTAAGAGCAACCTAGGAGTAAGAAACTAGGAGCAAAAGGATTACATATTTCATGAAATAGATAGCCTGTTAATACTGTTCTTTCCTTTTAATTGATGACAAGTAGTTTTCCTTATATCAAACATTTTTCATGCTTATTGTGTGTTCTGATTTTAGATGCTCCGGGTAGCTCTATGATTGATAACTCTTATATGATCGTGCTGTAAAAGAGTTTTATGTTAGATAAAACCTTAGTAATTGATATTATATGACTGTGTATGTATTTTTACGGATTTTGGGTTGCTTTAATAGACTTTGTATTTTTCGACACTTATGGTTTAATCTAGCCGATGGATGTTTAGTGTTTTTAAAATTTAACATATCATTAACATTATTATAATCGATAGTGATTAGTGGTTTTGACTTTAGTTTAAATGTCTAATGTTTACTTGGTGATCTATATGTGTTAAACTACTTTGTGAATATTGTTTTTATTTTTTCAAGAATTAGCTTAGCTAGATTTAAGGAATCTTACTTAAATAGTTAAATCTTGACTTGAAATTTTACTAGGCTGAGATTTACCTTATTCTATATGACTATTTATCTATTGTTTTATGTTTAAAGTTTAAACTCATCTTTTAATCTTCAGTTGAAATTTCACTAGGTGATATGTTCTTGGTTTTTATATGACAACATATGACCGTGGTCATCCATTTTCAAATATTCTCGAGTGTGATGTCTACTTGGTCATTGATATGTGTTGAACAGAGAGTGTGTTAAGTATGTCGAACCTTATGATATATCGTGTTTGTTTATATTAGATTTTGTATTCCTACAATGAGTCTCAATACTATATTGGCTTGTGAAGAGTCACGAGTTTACATTTCTGCGTGTTGTGTGTTTCCTTAAAGTTGCTATTTTAATTTTGAAATTTGATACATGAATGGAGCATTTATCCCAATTACTGTAGTAATAGTCATTTAGTTGATATTTTCTTTATGAGCTATTGATGTTGTGCCTTGTAGATATTACTATATATATTAGGTTAAATGACATGCAAACTCACAAGAAACTAAACATGGATAGGATACAAGTTATACAATATGTTGCTTCAAGTTTGTGAAAGTCTGATTGACCAATATCACCTACCTTGTCATGCAACTGATTTAGGTATCATTCTCAAGACCATGCTGCGTGGTTTTAGCCAATCTTCTCTGCAGATGATGACACACATGAGGTAATCACAGTTAATACAAGTTTTTATAACTTTTAAATTTCGTAAAGTATCAACTTCTTTCAAGTTAATAAATGAAATACTAACCTTGTCGTGTTCAATACCACTTGTCACCTAGCAGGCAATGCAACACACTCCCAAATATATTTGCTACACATGAAGAACCTGATGAAGTTAAGGTGTAACACCCCCAAAATCTGGTTCAGCGGAAGCATACATGTCACCGGGGTGCTACTCAATTAGTATCAAAACACCAAGTATAGAATAACAGGTTTGTTGTAAGAAACTTCATAAATCAAAAGTATTATGTTCACAGCATTTGTAAATAGTGCGGAAATACAGGCCCGTAAAGAGTTTAAGCGGTCCCAATTATCAGAGTGCTCTATGACCATGTCATGTCATGCCAAAGCCTTCAACCGTTAGCTATCACATTAAACCTGAAAATACATGCTAAAAAGTGTCAACACGAGGTTGGTGAGTTCATAAGTTTGTATAAATAGCAATTTAGTATGAAAGAAAATGAGAGTTCGATAAAAGTTTTGTGACCATTGTGTCACTCACAATGTCATGAGAATATAGTTTACTTTCAAGTAAATGTAGTAATGTGGACCACAAGGTTTTCAAGTGTGAGTAACCTTTCACATACAAATCAAGTTCAGTTTTAGTGACGACTGCTTTACTCACAGCGTCATGAAAAATATCAGTAAATGTGACCATAAGTGTTAAGCATAAAGTTGGACCATAAGCAAAGTATATGATCATTACAACGAATATAATGTCACACAAAAGTAAAAGTCTATTACGCTAGCACTAAGTTCATGCAACCGAAGCTAAACAGTTTAGTATGCCAAAATGTAGCACATATAATAATAGTGAGGGCCCATAGCGAGTGTTTAACCCAATACACTCGTAGTCCGACTTGGTATACGTTCGCATTGACCCGTCTGGCCAACCGAACGGGGGAGTTACCCCCAATAGATCTATCTATATCAATCGCGCTTCCTAACAGGAATTAACGGTTCATGAAAGTGGGCATAACAGTGGGTTCGGGGCTTAGGCTAACTACGCAATAGTGTTGAGAAATAATAGTATGGTCCAGAAAATGTTTTTGCATGTTTCTCACCCCATAGTTTTGTAAACGAGTATAAGTAAAGTGGGGCTATAAACTCACATATATGTTTCAAGCACTTGTGTTCATGAGAAAACAATCAAGTATGCAACCAATATACGCATAAATGCATTTGAATAATCAATCAAGTATTTCAACACAACAATAATGTTTGAGTAAACAATCGCGCATTCAGATAGAATAAGCATTGAGTTTAGTTAAAAACGAGCATGTATTCTCCCCCAAAACAGTTGTAAAAACAAGTAAAAGCAGGGGGTATGAACTCACCTCAGCAAATAGCAGGTATGATAGTAAAAAGTCAAGTAGTGATAGTGTGCGGCACCAACACGCGACCTAAATTAATATGGCAAGTCTTAGTTTACAGTTTTGTTCACGACTCAAAGTGTTTAAATAAGTTTAAGTGTTCTCAAGCAGTTGTGTTTATTGTTGCTTGTGTGGCAGAGTTTGTGTTTTAGTAATTTCAAACTTTTTATAAGTATTGGCTCTTGGAAAGTGTATGAATATATAAATATATAAAAGTATTCACTAGTAATGTGTTCACGTTGTAAGGTAAAATAATATTAAATACTCATTCGTTATAAATAATTTTATATTATTTAATTTTCGTCTTCTAGTCGGGTTTACAAAAAATATTCTAAGTAAAGAATTTGATGAAAGTCGGGCATGACCCGTTCGTAAATATTAATTTTCCCCATGTTTGTCAAGCGTTGCAAAATACGCTTAATCACGTCAAATATATATACGTTTAACTAGTCAAATTTAATTAATCTACAAATATTTATACCAAGACTCAAACAAAATTTATATGATTAAATTAAGTTGTACGAAAATGTGTTATATTATTTCGAAAAGTGTTTTGACTTTTTGGTTGGCTAAAGAAAATAAACACAACCAAACAACAACAAAAAAAAAGGTAAGCGAAACAAGGCACCCATGAGATTCGAACACTGCACCTCTCGTATGGTAAACACGCGCTCAACCAACAGAACAACACAACTTTGGTGGAAGATTATTAAAACAGTTTGTATTTATTAAGCCTTAACTCAGTGATTTCATTGTCTAAATATACAGTGGCATGCGTTTGTTATTTGTGTTTGTATTTAGTCAAATCCAAATAAGTTCTCAAGGTTATTATAATTTGTTTTTACTCAAATGAGTTGTAGACTCAAAGATTACACGTTGGGCTCGGGTGGATCTCGGCCCAATGTCCCGATCAAAATCATACAAATCGAGCTCGTTAAATATTTTAGTATCTTTTAACCCTTTAAATCGAAGTAAGAAAATAACCACTTGTCCAATCTAAAGCCAAGACTTATGTTTATGTTTAGATCTATGATTTCTCATGTTTCTTTTTTTTTTAGTCCAAAAACTCCAAATAATTTCATATTACTACGTATGTGTCGATTTGTAACCAAATAAACACTAGCTTATTTCATTCTGCTTATTAATGTTACAAACATAATTGTCACCACACAAGCTTAAAAAAAACACAACTCTTATATGTGTGTGTATGTGTGTCGAATGTATATAAAATCAAGAAACATAATTCTAGTTTGCAAAACATAATCTTAGTATTATACCACTAAGTAATACATGTTTAATCCTGTAAGTAAAAGAAAATAAGAATGACATGAGATTTGGTCTAGGAACCTTACAGTGAATGCTTGTCGAGTGAATTGAGAACCAAAAGAAATGCTATAACCCAAGACTATGATAATCCAAGCTTTCCAAAGTTGTACCCCAAAAGTTATTTCCAAAAATACCAACTCTCTTGAATATACTTAGAGCTTTTTTTTTTTTTTTTTTTTTTTTTTTTTTTTTTTTTTTTTTTTTTTTTTTTTAATTTGAAGGAATATGAATATGAATTGTGTTTTGTGATATTCGGTTATAAGTAGAGAAACTTGGATCTTGAATAGCCCATATAACCATTGGATAATAACTAGCATGCTTCTTTAAACCTTATTATCCATTTAATAAAATGTAAAGACACTTTTGCAATTTCATAAGTTAAACATGTGACCACATATGTTGGCGTGGGCGGCTTCGCCATGATTTTTGGAGGAAAAGATTGTTTTGAATTTTTGTGATGTATTTCGTGTCCCGTTTGAGCTTAAATGTGTGTCGCGATGTCTCGGTTTGACCTTTTTAGCAAAACGTGTAATATACAATTTCAGTGTGTTTTTATAAAAGTGATATAAAAATATTACTTTTGACTTATAAAAATATTTATTTGACTTTAGCCATAATTAATTGAGTGTCGGTACACGTGCGGGCTCGTTTTTCAGGAAAAGTGAGATAACCTCTCGTTCTTAATACGTTAGTCAGTAAGTGTTAGAAAGCAAAATTTTCACTTTTTCTGATAAAATAAACAATGCAGTGAGTTACTGTAAGCTACCATGTGTGGGTTAGTATCCCGAAATAGTTATTTAAGCTTGTGTATGCTTAGATGGATAGTTAGATAATAATAAATTGACATTTATTATTTAAAATCAGTTTGGAAAATACCGGTTTGTTACATAAGGTAACTATTATTTAAAGTTTCATGTTAGGTTTGTTTATTCTATGTAGCTTGATCATATCGTTGGACTACGAACAAAAGACATTCAAATGGAATTCTTGTTGGCCCGAGCCAATGCCGTAAGTATGACAAAGATTACTATAAACACAATATATATTAAGCGCATATCATATCATGCATCTGCATTATGTAGACGACCATCTAAATCACTAACTAATCTAATAACACAAGGATAAAGGTGAACTATATGGATTGATATGGGACAAATACGGCAGGATACTTATAATCTAATTATCTATATTATAAGTGGCTAATTAGTACCATTACTAGTCTTGTTATTCTTGCTGCATATGCTAAACAGTTGTGTGCTTAAACTGTTGGACAAGAAATGTATTACTATGCATAAAGTATGGAGGAAGTGTACGCAGTATGTTACCACATTTTATATCAATAACTTACGGAAAATTGAATAGTTTTGGCTTTTAAGGGTATTTGGGTTGCTTTAATAAACTACTTATTTGCTTTATATGAACAACTTATTTAGCTTATTAACTCTTTTACCAAGTTAAATCTGATAAATAAGTGTGTTGCAATGTTGATTCAGCCCCTTTCATTTTGCTTATAAGGTTCTTTTAATCTTAAAAGTATTTCATAATAAATTGATTGGTATTACAGAACAAGGAGTCGATGGATGAAGTATCAACCAAGTTTTCAGCTAAAGTGGGAATGGATGTAGCTAAAATTTCTATTTCAAAAAGAAGCACTTTAGTGGAAGATGAAGTGGGTCTGAATAGGTCCATTATGGGTATCAAGAAATTGTTAATGCAAGTAGGAGATGAAGCGGGACTGAAATTCACATAAAGTGTTGGACTTAAGGTTAGTACTTTTATACCTTATTATATGCTCTCTTTTTTTGTACTCATTGTATGCAAAACCTATATGTGCTCTTTTTATCCAATAGGTGATTCAGACAGTTCCAACAGTCCCAGGCCCCAAGATCAAAAAGGTTCTGCTTTAACAGGAGTTAAAGACAGATCGAGATGATCTGTAAAACTTCTTGCTAATGGTATGTTGAATTGGGGTTTCACTTTGTTTATAATTAAATACTTTATATACACTTTTGATTAAATTCGGAGTTGTTTTGGTATATACTGTGTCAAGGGGGTTTTGTAACGTTTTTGATACTACTAAACTCAAGGATTCTGGGGTTATTGTGTCTGGATTCTTTTGTATAGACTGAATGGTCTTACTTTTGTTATTTGTTGTTTTGTTCCAGAGTTCTTACCTTGGGAGAGAGATTTGGATACTTAGAGGCCTAGGTGAAAAACAACTTTTCTGGAAGATAATAACAATTTGGTTTTGAAATACTTTAGTTACCATGTAAGTTTCTTTTGTGGTTGGCTCTGCTTACTGATGGATAAGACTTTTTTATGTTCTGGTTGTTGCAAAAAGTACTAGTTACTGACCCAAAGTAATATAAGATATTCCTATTAATTTATGATAAATACAGTTAGTTACCAAATATCAAATATCTATGTTCAACCATGTAAATGTGGTCCTTAAAACTTTCACCATCTGTTGATGAAAGTTTATCAGCAAAGCGATTCGATCATCAAGGACTGGTACATTAACTATTTTACTACTTGTATAGTAGTAGTAGTAAAATTCTAAGTGTTGGGTGGTGATTACCAGGTGTGAATGAATTCTATAGTGAACTTTCCCAGAAACATTAAGATGTCAATTGTTGCTTTTTTCCATCAGTTTACTCGGTGTTAACAGGTGCATTAGATTAGATATTACACACCTTTATAAAAAAGAAACGATATTCTTTGTGTGAACACATATTGTTTTGATTGTGTTAATGATCTAAAAATCCCAAACATATTAGGTCTGAATTAAGTTTTGGTCAGCAAATCTAGTTTGTTACTTAAAATCATTAAGAAAATGTGTCGGAATCAACGCACATCAAAGCAAGCTTTAGTGGTGTATCATACTTAAGGAAATGCCTATCGTATGAAACTAGTGTGATTACTTTAGATGATGTTGAGATTGACCCGGAGTTAACTTCACACGAAGAACCGGATGCCATTTTGGGGGAAAAGACAAGACAACTTCTAAATAAGATAATACCATTGATTAAAGTCCAATGGAGGCACCGAAAGAAATCAAATATAAGATGGGAACCCGAGGAGAGGATGAGGAATAAGTATCCTCATTTATTTCAAGAATAAATTCCAAGGACGAAATCCCATTTAAGGGTGAGAGAATTGTTACACCCGAAACCCGTAGAGGTATTATTATATTATATAAGCATCGTAATTAAGTTACCCTTACTAAAAGTAAAAGCATCATATTATGTTAGGATGTATTTTGTGAGAAAGTGGTTAAGTTATAAGTTATAAAATAAAATAGTAAAAGTGTAGACACTTAGGTGCCTAAAATATAAGGAATGGAACTTGGGGAACCGAAGCTGTCTGATGATACGCAAAATCACGGGTCCTTCTTATGGATTTAAGCAGCTTTGACCTTACCCCACAAGCGTGTGCCATGAATTCACTATCATTCTAGAAGGTCAGCGACTTGTATGAAAGGTTATGTGTTTTCAAAAATATTACGTCGAATGATACGAATGGTTATTAATGATTTATCGGGTGGCAATTCCCCTCAGGTAACTTCATACTATATATGTAGTTTTACGCCACATTTCTGAGTTGGGATCGAATGACTTTGTTGAGAAGAGTTGTAGCTCGTTTGGGATATTTTTCCTATAGCGCTTTCATATAGTATTTTTCAAAGTTGTTCCTATATATTCGTTGATACTTCTATAGTATACCAAAGATACTTTTAGTAAAGGAAGAAGTTTTATTATTGTAGTTGTGTGTTTCTTTCGTGCAACATGTATGCTATTTATAACATGTAAATGGGAGAGTTGCAAGCAAATGGAAGATCATAATCAAATAATATCTGTGCCATATCTTTGCTACTTGCCATTTGAGATCCACTTAAGATATCACTTAGGTACAACTTGAGATAATGTTCTAGAAGAAGATTTTATTTTAGCAAATATTATGCATAGCTCATCAAGTCCCCAAAGACTATTCATCATTCTTCTAATATAATATACATATTCTTTTATTCTCGGGATTAAATCGTAAAATAGCAATGTACTTTTCAAAATGTCCCATTTTGGTACGTGTACTTTTTTTGTTCCACTTAATGCAACGAACTTTCCATAAGTGTTCCAATTTGGTACATGTACTTTTTTTAAGTTTGTTTAAGTTGTATAATAGCAATGTACTTTTAATAAGTGTTCCAATTTGGTACGTAATCCACGTACCAAATTAGAATACTTATGGAAAGTACATTGCTACCACGTACCAAATTGGAACACTTATTAAAAGTACATTGCTATTATACAACTTAAACAAAGTTAAAAAAATACACGTACCAACTTGGAACACTTATGGAAAGTACGTTGCATTAAGTGGAACAAAAAAAGTACATGTACCAAAACGATACAAAGCTGAAAGTACGTTGCTATTTTACGACTTAATCCCTTTATTCTCTTATACAATAGTGAAATATCTGTGTCCTTTTTCATAACTTTTCATAACTGCTACAAAAAGTTAGCATGACATTTTTCTTTTTTGGTCAAACACTTGATATAGTATAGCCCTTTTTTTTTTAATACTCGTTTGGTACTTAACCAATCTATGACCATATTTACTATTTTAGTATGAGATATATATGAAGTACTAATGATTAAGACTATACTATAGGTTTAACACATGTAGCTTTCATGCTCTCTCCATGCCATGTGTTTAGAATTTCATGGGCTATATATGAGTTAATCTCATGTATCTCACCATCACCTACATACTCATACCACAATGACTTAGGGTGATAAAAGTAAAGGTTACAACTTCTGGTTGACAATTACAAGTGAGAATGTTTCACTCACTATGGATGGTAAAGTACCTCTCTATTGTTGTTTGAGCTTATTCGTAACTCCTGATATTATGATTGTTATAACACCAAATTCTAGTGTTACTAGTAACTTAGTCTTGCTAAGAAAATGATGATGTTGTTATTTTTAATCTGCATAATTTTACTTTTTGTTTACCCTTCTTGCATTTTTTTATTTACATGTGCGACCGGTTATGTAGCCGGAAGTAGTGTCGAGCGCAGAGTCACTGTGGCCACAGATAGGGTTCCTACGGTGAGACATCCATGAGGTTACCTTCCAAAAGTATGGACTTTTTTTTTCTAGCGGTGTTATACTCGAGGAGTTTGCTACTGATGACCCGAGTTTTGAGAATCCACCATTGCTTCAAGAGAGTATCCAAAGTGTCATTGAGCCAGAAGAGAGCATGACCCAATTACTAACTCGTGGTATCTACTTGAGTGATGTTGACAACAATTACCAGTTTGTTCCTTATGAGTTGAGCAGAGAGACGAACACTAATTTTGGTCCAATGGTGGGTTTGGTGCAGTCCTCTTTATATGAGGATATTTACAGTTAGTTGCTTGCATCGAACCAGGAGTTAAATGTTGCTATGGGAGAGCTAAGGCATGAAAGAAACACAAGTGTAATGAACTTAAATGTATGCTGGAGGCCCGCGATAGGGATAATGGCTTTTACCGCAAAAAAAAAAATTGACCGCCTTGTTTGTTATGGCAGGGAGCTAAGGGCTGAAATTCGTGTGCTTAATCATGAGACTAACCGACTTCGTAGGAGGCTCGATGGTGGTTATTACTACGATGGTATGTGAACCTAATTATGAATAATAATAGGAAGTAATGAATAATCGTAGGAAGTAGCGTTTATGGCTTTCTAAATGTATCCAATTTTCATTATATAAAATGACTACCTATGCGGATGTGTATGTTTTTAGTTCGCGGTATGCAAGTTTTCAAATAGCTTATCAATGTGCATGTAGCTAGTCGGTGTTTATAAAAAAAGGGTAACTTTGTCATTTACTCTTTTTTACATTGAAAATCCTATACAACCGGGATAGAGTATTTCAAATCCCACTAATTTTTATCAACCAAAAAGAATATTATATTAAATACTAAAATTTAAACTATCCCAAAATTTAAGATTCCCTATAAATTAAAATTCCACCAATTAAAATTCATGAACCAAAAGCCCCTTATTGTTTTCTTGTCGTCCAAGTGTTGATCCAACAGGCCAAGGCCTCTTTTTTTATTGGACTTCGCCACTTAAATGCAAATATCGTCCTTGGGGTTTTTTTCCTGCTCCAGGCGACCATTATAAACATGTCCATTAAGAATGGGCTTAAGGCCCATTAACTTGTTATTGGTTTAATACACGAACTGAACTTTGCAACAGAAATAACTACGATCCAACTTCAGCATTTCGTCCACTTAAATCTTAAATATGTAAATCTCTTTTAGCACATTATCGAGTCATTATGTACTGTATATATTTAGCACATTATCAATAGTAAATTAATAGGTCGTGTTTGACACATCTAGGGGTGTAATCAAACCGAGTGCGAGTCAATAAATTAGTGTTTAAACTTAAGCTCAAGCTAAATACATTGTTGTTTGTAGAGAAAAAAGTGCCTGTAACTCGAAAGTGTGTCATAATGCAGTATAAATGAGTGTTGGTATCCGCGCGTTGTTGCGGAATCTTTTTGTAGCCGTTAGCTACTTAATGTGAAGTTAGTTATCTATGACTGACTTTGCAATTGATCTATAACATGAAGGACCATTTATGTAAATTATGTGAGGATTAAATTTGCAATGAACCGCTGAGATGAAGGACAAAGTGCGTACAATTTTTTTTAAAATGTTAAAGTAACGGACGTTAGTTAACGGCCGTTAAATAACTAACGATCGTTAGTATTGATTAAAAAAAAAAGTAAGTTTACTGTAGCAACTACTGTACAAACCACTATAGCAGCTACAGTGGTCGGGACTATTATCCTCCCCACATTTAGTATATATATATATAATATGATACTTCAAAACTAACGATCCATAAAATAAACTTCAGTATTCATGAAATGTTCTGGAACAAAAACAACTATGTATAGTTTGCAACAGTTCCTGTCTAAGTACATAAACAACGTAGAATGCATATTTGATCACGTGAAAATTATTACGCTTACACCATAATCACAAGTCTACATCTATGACTCGATATTTAGTAATCAAACTAGCTTAGAATCCATAGCCATGAAGGTGCTGAGGTTCATAGGGAACATGTACTCTGTGCCATTAAATATCTCTTGTGCAATTATTCGGTTTGCTCTCTCAGACGGATGATATGCATCCCAAAATACGTATTTGTTTCTGTCGGGACAAATCCTTGATAACACCGTGCAAAGTCCTAGCCCATTAAATGGTCCTTGTCCACAACATGCTTCTTTTGATGTCTCAAAGCCTATAGAACCAATAAAAAGTCAAAACGGGTCAACTAGTAAAGAATGTGAGATGTAATATAGAAGTAGGGATTACCAAAAGCTTCTGGATTGTCAATTATATTAACGTGCAAAAGATTTGTTTCAATGGTTATGAAGATGGTGCTGCCGAGCTTCTTGTTAAGTGAAGCAATCATGTTGACGAGTTGTGGGTTGAATAATCCTGCAGCTTCTTGGAGCTCGACCGCACATTCACCTTGCCTACTATGTAGTGCTAGGCTTGCTGGCACGCAACCCAGTGGTCCGGTTCCTGACACCAATACTTTGCGAGCTCCTAGCTCGTAAAGTCTCTGCAAAAGATATTACATTAAAATGAATGCTTCAAAATATGTTGATAGCATGTACATAAGTAAAAAGATAATAAGACCATTTATTACCATTAATAGCTTCTGGTACTCGGAGATGAGCATTGGGACATAATCAGCAATTTTGTACTGGCGTGACCTAACAGAGTTAGGAATCAAGTAGTAGTTGTTTACAAAATCATTGCCTCCACAGGTGATTAGAACTAATGCGTCGTTGACGAGTTTTTGTGTTTTCTCTTTGCCAATTAGATCAGTTACACGATGTTGGTATTCATCAAAGTCTCGCAGCTGAGATGGCATCCGAATAATATTAACCTACAAAAACGAACGGTATAACTTTATAAATTCTAACACTAGTTCAACATGTACCAATGAATCGACATTTATATACGTTTCTTGTTATAAGAATAATTTACCAAAAAATACTACAAAATTCATGGCTTTTTTTTTTTTTTTTTTTTTAGATGTTAAATTTCATGATTGTTACTTATTTGGATCCAATTTTTACTAATAATAATCTACTTACGAATTGTATCCCTGTGTCATTAAGTATTCCAATCCCAGCAGAGGCAAAGTTGGCTCCGTTTAGCAGTTTTTGACCCGTTAGTCCTGGATCCAAAAAGGGTAATACTGGATCGGCACCAATGTGTTCCCCTAAAAACATATATAATTCACACATAAGTACATATACTACACTTATTTAACAAAATGCACGTATGAATATATATATGACTAATGTTTCGTGCATGACATACAAAACTATCACAGTAGTTACTATCATAATATGAAAAATAAAGTAGAGGTGAGGAAAAAGGTCCACCAATGACATCCGGGAGATTGAGGCCATTAGAGAACCGACCAGTGGGACGACGATTAGGATAGTCAATGCCATAAGGTGGTGAATCGGCTCGTGCAGTGGTAGCCAAGTGATTATTGTTTCCATTGTCTACCAACGAGTCTCCAAACACAAAGAATGCACGATGAGGTTTCTCCTGTTTTTGGCTTTCGGCTCCAAAAACAATACCAAAGGCAAGAATCATGAAAATGGTAAATATAGGTAAGGAAGACATTATTGTGCTGTACTTAGATAGCAAATGTAAGGGGCTTATATGCATGATTTTATAGGCCACACCACATAACATGATGCCCATTTCTGTAGTGTAGAGTAAATTCGATGGACATAAAAGTCTTCGAAAGAGTGAGGTCGATTGCTATAATTAGTAATACCATTTCAATATGAAAAACACCACATCTTCCATTGAATTCTAGTTTAAATGTATGTTACCTAATTGTGTTCACAATATACTGAGTCTAACACGTAAGTTTTTTTCTTATGTTATGTTAGATGACTCTAAAATCTAAACAGTAATTTTTTATTTTTTTTAATCGACACAGCTAATGCCACACGTATATCTTAACTGAAACTTAAAACTTAAAAGTACAACCCCTAATTTAACGAGCCATTTAAACAACACTAAGCTAACTGCTCTAAGTTAACGAGTCATTCAAACAACGCTAAGTCGCTAAGCTAATTAAGAATGAATTCTCCATTTGTTGGATATCTGTATACTTTTTTTACTCTCTTTTCACTCTCTCCCGTCTATATATCTTATTTTATTTTCTTTTTATTATTTTTTTTCCAGGAAAAGAACTAGAGAATAAACTATCTTTTAATAATAACTCCTTGTTTTCTCTTACGTTTATGTAACTAATTTATGGCAAATTATAGTATGTATTTTGATATTGAATGTTATATGAAACCACAGGGACGGAGCCAGGAATTAGGAATAAGGGGGGCCGAAATTTTTTTCTCAAAGGTTAGGGGGGTCATTTGCCTATAGTTGCGTCATATGCTTAAATTTTATAAGATAAATAGCAAAGCGATTGGGCGTGTTGGAGGGGGCCGAGCACCCCCTGGCTCCCCCACTGTCTCCGTCTCTCAAACCATAGCTTATACTGTAAGTGTTTGTAATAAAGTACCAACCTTTTTATGTTACGTTCTTATTAGTTTACTTTGATGATGGAGAGAAGTTATAGAACTACTATAACATACTGTAGATCAAAACTTTTACTATTTACTAGATCATTTCTGGGCGTTTTGCCTAAGATCAAATGTAGTAAGTTGCTGAATCATTTCATGGGTCTATCGTAGTTTAGTATTCTGGAGAGTCTTGATTCGGTGAGTAGCTATGTAGAAATAGGCAAGTATTTTGCAAGTGTGGATTGTATCTACAAAATCGATAGAAATTTATTAGAGATCATAGTTGGTGGTTGTATTACTATCGGGTTTGATTCTTCCATAGCATAAATTCAGTGACTTCTAACAACATTTGCGGTTTCCTTTTAGATTTAGGCGAAAAAAGTAGTATCTTTCCGTTCATACATTTTGCTCTTTGGCTATTCAGTAACCTATGAATTACCTTTATTAGCATAACATATATAGTTACCATTATATATAGTCTTATAGCTATAGTACATAACAAACTTCTTCCGAGGATATGCACGACTTAAATTTACCATATGTCATTGCTACCTAAGTCCTACCTTTGATTATTGTAAACAGCAAGACATTTGGTAGTTCAAGAACATTAATTTTTACACAAAATTTCAAGCGAATGAGGTATGTCATGTTTAACACTTCATCGACATTTAATGGTGCTTCGTTCACTTCAACCAACTTCTTTTGGTAGTGATCCTTACGAACACATCAAGTAAACAAGTGTGGAAAGATAAGTTTGTGAACTGGCACTATGAACACATTGATTTATAGTCAAAACGAGCTGGGGCATCCGCGCTTTGCTGTGGGATTTTTGTGTTAAATATAAACTCAAAATAAAATGATAGATTTTTTTTTAGTAAGGACTAAATTTGAAAAAAATCACTAACGGGGGACTAACGGTGGAATTTACAGCTAACTAAGGGACTAAAAACGTAAATTTCTTAGGAACAGTACCAGGCACTATTTGATACTGTTTGGCACTGTAGCAGTACTATTCTGCACTGTTTGGTACTCTAGCAAATGAATTTTCAGTTTCAGTCCCTTAACGTGGCATCCTGTTTCACAGTTGGTCTCTACACATGTTAGATAACGACCGTTAAGGACTATTAAGGACTAACTTCGCACTTGACCACCAACCTCAGAGACTAAAATGGGGCAACGACGAAACTTCCATGTGCACTGTTGCTAACACACAATCATTTTTAGAATATATTATAATTAAAGAACGGTGATTTTCAAGAATGTCAAGATTTCATTGCAACATATGTCACAAAGAGTGGTAACATAAGTCACTGGAGTTTACTATGACATAGAAATAGTTGGTGATTTTCACATCTAATTCTCAAATAAATTGTAGTTAAACAATCAAAATATATTGCAAGATCAGAAACAAAACAAATTTTAAATAGGAAAGACATAGATTGTATCAATAATATCCAGTACATAAAACACTTGAAGATCAAGTTTTTGTTCTGATTTTCACATAATTGCTACATGATCACTGTTTTGAATCAACTGCCATGAGGACACTGAGGTTCATTGGTTTCATGTAGTCATTTGTGCCGTGCAAAATTTGTTGCACTATAATTCTGTTTGCTCGTTCACTAGGATGGAAAGCGTCCCAAAACACATACTCGTCTCTATTTTGGCACAAGTTTGAATCCATTCTGCAGAAACCCCACCCATTGAATGGTCCTTGTCCACAACAAGCTATCTTTGATGTTTTAAAACCTGTTTAACCACCACGAATGCAAAATTTTCATATAAAATAGCATAGATTGTTAAAATAAATAAAGGGCCTAAAATATATGACTAAAACGAAATGCCGTTCAAGCAAGTTGTTTTCTTTTTTTAGATGCAGAGAATGAAAAACAAAAATGGAACATTTCATGACATTATTCTTTCAAAAAATTCCTAAAAAGATGATTTCTAAGCATTTTATAGTTGGTATCCTCCTCGGATCCACTGTTCTATTGTTAATATATCCTAGCCTTTCAAAAAAAAAAAAAAAAAAAAAAAAAAGGCATTTTATAGTTGTTTATAGTTAAAAAAAAATTACTGCTTTTACACAAGAAGTGTAAGATTATAAAAATATGTACTTTCCAACACAAGAATTAACTCCATCTTTGGATGTTGTAACAGTTCTTACCGAATGCCTCAGGATCTGAGATCATGTCATGGTGCATGAGTTTGGTATTGGCAGCAACAAAAACTTCAGCATGATATTGCGCGTTAAGGTCTTGAACCATTTTGGCGAGTTGTGGCTCAAACAAGGCGGCTGCTTCTTGCAACTTGCTCACGCATTCGCCGGTTAAACTATGCAGGGATCTTTCAGCTGGTGCACATCCTAACGGTCCACTACCCAACACGATCACCCTCCTTGATCCCATGTCATATAATCTCTACATTGCAGATTACTAATTTAAGAATTCTCGAAACTATACAAAGGCAAATATTGATAGAAAAAGTATATATATTTTTAAAAGTTATAGTAGATTATTTATGTGATTAATCGGAATTTAATACACAAAGTAAAATTTTGATTTCTTGATCCTTATTTCCTTAATATGTGCATTAACTTAGAATTTTAACATCATCAACCTTCTAGACATATTAAAATGATATAACTATAAGAAGAAAAAAAAAAAACTACCTCCAAGATTTTGCGATATTCAGCTAGAAGATTTGTTACAAACTCTGGAAGCTGGGTTTGTTGGGACCTAGGCGAGAACGGAAACAAGAAATAGTTGTTCACAAAATCGTTGCCACCCAATGAAACGAGCACCAATGCTTGGTTTACAAGTTCTTTCGCTTGTTTCTCACCAATCTCAAGACTTAGTCTTTGTTGATACTCTTTGAAGTACTCTAGTTGCAATGGCATTCTCAATACGTTCACCTGGGAAACAATACTTTTCTTAATGAGTCGATATTGAACGTAACTTGTAATAATAATAATAATAATTAAAAAAAAAAAAAAAAAATCTTGTAAATTTTAATATTGTATATCTGAGTTGCATAATGACTAAAAAGATGTAAATAGAAAGAGTCTAAATGTTCATTTAATTACAATATTAGAATTAGAATTGAAAGTCTATGTTAACCTTGAAGTGTATATATGTTGAAATATTTTGTGTTTATTACTTTCTTAAAGTGAATTTAAAGATGTAAATGCAGTGAATAAAAACGGGCACCTCAAATGTAAAGAACATAAGTATGTTTCTGTACTCATAAAAACAAGAATTTAATGTCATTAAGGTCTATGATTTTGACTTACAAAATGAGATCCGGTATCGTTTAATATTCCAACTCCAGCCGAAGCAAAATTTGCACCAACGAGAAGCTTTTGACCCGCGAGTTCCGGACTCAAATACGGTAATGTGGGTTCCGACCCGATATGCTCACCTGTTAAAAAAAAAAAAAAAAAAAAAAAAAACTTATACGTCAAAAACACATCAACGAAATTAAATATGAAGACACACCAATAGACAAGCTAGTAACTGTTAGTTAATGTTGCATGTATAGAATGACTTCTAACATGTAAAAAACATATATGTAATATTAAAAAGACGACACATAAAAATAAAGCGAAAATCATACTTATAATATCTGGAATGTTGAGGCCATTAGAAAAACGCCCGGTAGGACGATGGTCTGGTGTGTCGATGCCATATGGTACCATATCAGCACGTGCAATCGTATACAAATAATTGTTGTTTCCATTATCGACCAACGAGTCACCAAACACAAAAAATGCTCGTGCTTGCTTTTCATTAGGGCTATGATTAGAGGTTGGACTATGCCCTTTAGGAGGAGGACTAGGACTATGCGCTTTAGGACTAGGACTAGGACCGTGCCCTTTAGGACTAGGACTAGGACTAAGACCATGTGCTTTCGGACTAGGACTATGCTCTTTTGGTCTAGAATGAGCCCCCCTGGGTGCAACATGTGGCCCTAACCAAAGAGTCGTCTTGTCGGGCATGGCAAAAACCTCCGCGGTTAAACACAACCCTAAAACTAACCAAAGAATAGCCATTTGATATCGGATAATCGATACCAAAGTTTACGATAGACTTGGAATCCTTGGAGAGAAATGGAAATGGAGGTCAAATTTTGGTAGAGAAGTGACTGAATAGAAGAGCTTATGGGTTTATATAGATGGTTAGTATATTGACATTACAATCTTTTGCCATTAAGGGGCATGATTACATGAAATGAATTTGAATATAATAAATGTTGATATTAAATAGGTCAACGGGGACAAAAGTAAAGAATTACTCCACTTGGTATTATTCAATTTGGTCAAATTATTCATAAAACTTTGGTAACAAAAAACAAAATAAACTTTATAATTAATAATTGCTCCTTTGTATTTTTCCTCACAAAGCAATTTGACTAACCACTTATTATGTATTTTTGAAATTATAAGAGTTGGCATTTGCACACAATCAAGTTTTATAGAAAGTCAAAATAATTCGTACCTACTTTAATACTACTTCACAAATGTTTTCAGCAAATATTTCAGATTATAGCCAAATATAAACCCACATAATTACTGCCGGACCAAGAATTAAAGATATTTCATGAGTTAAGTTTGAAATATAATATGTGTTTTGCTGACTTGTGGTCGTTGGACACATGCTAATGTATGTTCAAATGAAAATTTTTATGTATTGAAAGAAAATGTATCTAAACATAGTAATCTATATCTTTAATTAATATTCATTGCATTTTTTGTAATAAAAGAAAAACAAATGTTCATTATACACTTTAACATATGCCCATTGGGCACATATTAGCAAAACTCATATAATATTAATCGAGTCAGTCTTTTATTAGTCTGTTAGTACTATTAGAGTTGGTCATTTTGTAATACTAAAGGTAGAACTATTGCTTTCGTTTGTATGTCATTTTTTTTTCCTTTTGGGTCCAGTTTTTTTTTTTTTTTTTTTTTTTTTTTTTTTACTTACTTATCTTGTTAATTGAATTCGAGGTTCTCAATAATGTGTGCCTTTCTAAAAAAAAGTCATCAGAATATTGGGTACATTTTATAGGGGAGAGCAATCCTAAAACCAATGGTGCAGTTTTGGGCTTTTTAAAAAACCGATTTGGTTTGGTTTTGGTTTTATATGAAAATCCAAACTGAAAAAACTGAACAATCCTATACTAGTATTCATAAAACTAATAAAAAAAATATACATATTAGTTTTGATACGAGTAATCACCAAAGTTCAAAAAAACTAAGAGATGTATTAGATATATGTAACAGATGTTTATTTACCTAAGAATACAATAAATTCGTATACATGTTATGTAATCTTGCTATTTTTCGACAAAATATTCAACTTACTCTATAGAATTTCTTGGTTAGGTTACGGGTGTTCAAAAAATATCCATATTCGGGTATCCGAAAATTTAATATGAAATTTATTAAAAAGTAGGGTTTTATAAAATGTCAGTGTTGAAACTCATATAAAAGTTTTTTCCCAAAATTATAAATATTTGGATATTCGGATATATAAAACTGTTATCCGAAATTTCGGATATCCAAATTAAAAACCTTAGCTAAAAATAATGGGTCTAACATAAAATCATCATCGCAAATTTCGTATATCTAAATTTGTGATATAACTAGCAATTAACAAGTCCCTTAAGTTGAGCTTGCCATGCTCACTTGGAATACTACCTTCAAGTTGATTCGTTTAAGGTTGGAGACCAGACAATAACATACAATTACCCAGCTCAGGTGGTATATTTTCTAACAAGTGATTTTCACAAAGGTAAAGGAGACTCATCTTAGTGAGCTGACCAAAAAAAGAGGGTATCGTATCAGTTAACCCACTTCCCATAACTACAAATTAATCAAGGTTGATACAGTTTCCCAACTCAGATGAAAGATTGACAAATTGGTTGAAAGAAAGATCTAAATAATTCAATTTCTTACATCTGTTATAGCCCAAAGGAATTTGACCCCACTATGAGCATCTAAAATAATAAGGTTCTCAAGATTGTTTATGCTATAAGATAACGATCCAGTAAAATAATTGTTGTCGATAAACAGTCGTTGGAGCATGGTTGCATTTCCCAAGTTAGATGGAATGAAGCTGAGGGTAAGAATCTCCAATGCGGGAACACGAAAGATGGATTCGAGGATGGAGCCATAAGTGAATTCCTAAGAAGACTCAAGTGTTTCAAAGTGAGCAAGTTACCAAGGGTGTTTGGAATGTTACCAGAAAGGGAGTTGATAGATAGGTCTAAGTGTTGAAGACAAGTGCAGTTGTCTATCTACGAGGGAATTGGACAAGAGAAATTGTCGAAAAATAAATTCAATGATTTGAGTTGTGTCAAGTGAGATATCTCTGGTCCAATTTCTCTGGAAATTTGAGGATCTGACAAGTCGAGGGAAACTACTTGGAGGTTGTCAGGGTCACAGAAAACATTAGCCCACAAACCAAGATTGACATGAGAAGCATTCCAAGATGACAAAAGGGATGGTGAAGAAGAACTCACCCAATGTGTACAACAACGTTAGACCATCAAAGCTCAACCCATATACCATGACAAGAGAAGCTACCGACAAATAGTAGTAGTAAACTAAACAAACATTCATCATCTTATTGAAACTAGGAGGGTTGTTGGTTGGTTGGATGTCACACAGAGAGGAAGAGAGATTAAGTTGTCAACTTAAATATAAAAAAGAAAGACTATGTTTGTTTGGCTTTTGGGAGTTCCTTCACGAATGAATGATTTCATATCATAGACCACCATTTTATTCTTTGTCAATATAGTGCTTTTTGACCTCACACGGATCGATATTCAACTCCAAACACAATCAACAGATATTAGCAAATTCAATATTCATTAGTATTGTATTTGGTTTTGTTAGGGTTGTTGTTTCTGTTTGGGTATATAAATTAAAGTAGTGAGATTGTTGTTATTAAAGTTGTTCGAAGAATCACAGATCTTGGAATGAATGTTTTCTCATATATTTGGGGAAACAGGGAAGTAATTTTTAAGTGAATATATTTGGTGGATGGTGGTGGTGGTGGTGAGTGTGTGGTTTTGTTAAAAAAGAAATTAAAACATAAAATAAAAATTAAGAGTTTTTTTTGCATAAATCGTCCATGTAGTTTAGTATGGACTTAAAAGGACAAGTTTGCCCTCACATGCCCAGCACACGACCAGAGATAACAAAAAAAACTAGCGGTCGTTCGGTCAAAGGGCCGGTCAACTCAAAAGGGACAACGGCTGTCAAACTCGCGAGTTTACACGTAAGATCGTACGATCTTACGTGCACACCCGTCAAAATCGTGTAGGAACGTGGTAGGATCGCATCTGAGGTAGGATCGTAAGTAAGATGGTAGGATCGCACGTAAGATCGACACGCGATCCGAGTTCACCTTTTTTTTAAAATTTTTTTTTAATCTTTTAAATCCATCCCACTTGCTTAGGCAAAAAAACAA